>WNWK01055113.1:0-11364 GCA_009830355.1 Cherax destructor
TGGTAATTTAATAGTAAAAATTCAAATTATCTTAAGGAAAATAACATTGAGCATTTTTGAAAGTAATTTACAGTATGAGTATTTAGTTTAGGGTGAGTAGCTGGTTTTTTGAGAAGAGTCTTAAATTGATTTTCAGACAAGGTTATTTTAGTATTTACTGGTAATGAATTCCAGATTCTGGGGCTCTTTATGTGCATATAATTTTTACATAGGTTGATATGGACATGGGGTATATCAAAAAGTGATCTGTGTCTTGTGTTGTGGTCATGGGTCCTGTTAAAGTTGGTGAGGAGAATTTTGAGCGGAGGGTTTATATTAGAGTGTAGAGTTCTATGTATGTAGTAGGCACAAGAATAAGTGTGAATGTTATTTATGGTGAGTAGTTTTAGGCTTTTGAATATTGGTGGAGTATGCTGTCTAGAGTGGGAATTTGTTATCATTCTGACTGCAGCGTTTTGCTGGGTTATGAGTGGTCTAAGGTGATTTAATGTTGTTGATCCCCATGCACAGATTCCATAGGTGAGATATGGGTAGATGAGTGAGTGATATAGTGTAAGGAGAGCTGATTGAGGCACATAGTAGCGTATCTTAGATAATATGCCTACTGTCTTTGAGATTTTCTTGGAAATTTGTTGTATGTAAGTTTGGAATTTAAGGCTACTGTCAATGTGGATTCCTAGGAATTTTTCCTCTGTGAGTCATGAAGTGAAAGTTGTCAAATTATTTGATGCACAGTCGTATATTACCAACCATTCTGGAAAATACCCTGACTTTGCCTATTGTAACTCATAATCAATTAAACTTGTTTAATTTAACCATACCTTGCTAAAATATAAGGCAATGTAATTCAAAATTACATACAAGCGACACTAATATTTTTGTGCCTGAATTTATGCTTATATAAATAACTCATTACGATAGTAACTAGACAAACATGTAAAAACATAGTTCATTTTTATCTAACTTGATAGGCTATCAAAAATTGGGTGAACCATTATGTCCGTACTTGGAGTGTACCTAGAGAGGGTTTCGGGGGTCAACGCCCCCGCGGCCCGGTCTGGGACTAGGCCTTGTGGTGGGTCAGGGCCTGATCAGCCAGGCTGTTACTGTTGGCCGCACGCAAACTGACGTACGAACCACAGCCCGGTTGGTCAGGTACTGACTTTAGGTACCTGTCCAGTGCCTTCTTGAAGACAGACAGGGGTCTATTGGTAATCCTCCTTATGTATGCTGGGAGGCAGTTGAACTGTCTTGGGCCCCTGACACTTATTGTGTTGTCTCACTGTACACGTGGCCCACTGCTTTTCATTGGGAGAATGTTTTGTACTAATCCCTCTAGGATTTTCCAAGTGTATATGATCATGTATCTCTCCCGCCTGCGTTCTAGGGAGTACAGGTTGAGGAACTTCAAGCGTTCCCAGGAATTTAGCCTTAAATTCCAAACACACATACAACAAATTTCCAAGAAAATCTCGAAGACAGTAGGCATATTATCAAAGATACGCTATTATGTATAATAATAATAATAATAATAATAATAATAATAATAATAATAATAATAATAATAATAATATTTTTATTTGGACATGATACAAAGAAATAAATTTGGTTATTGAGATTACATGAGGTGTACATGCAAAAAGCCCCTAGTATGCAGGGCATTTTGGGCAGACTTAAAATTAACTTAAAACTAAATTGTAAGAATTTTTGTAGATAGTATACAATGAGTAAAGGTGAGTATTTAAGCTATGAAATTTGAACATAGTTTAGACATGACATTTTTTAAACATAGTTTTGTACTTTTGTCTTCATTATAAAATTAATTAAATCACATTAAACAAATTAAAGCAATAATAATAATAAAATAATAAAAAGTTATGGTTGATAATTTATAAAATAGGTAAAGTTGCATATCTAAGTTATAAAGTTTGAATATAAGTTGAACATATCAATTAATTGTAGCCATTTATTGTAGCAATGCAACTAATTGAGTGAGATAACAATTTAAAACAATTAATTGCATTGCAGTTAGTTTACGTGGTCATTATAATGTAAGTGTTGTGGGAATAATTAGCTAAGTATGTATTATTCATAACAGGTTTTACATTCATTCATTCGTTCATTCATACATTACATTGAATTGATTAGTCAGGTTTTACGTTAAGTGATTATTCTACTTTGCTGGGAATGTTTGATATGGAGCAATTAGCTTTGGGTGAGAAGGTGGTTTTTTAGCATCGTTTTGAATTGGGGTACAGGTAGGGTTTCTTTGGCAATGACAGGTAATGAATTCCAAATTTTCGTGCCTTTTATGTGCATTGAGTTTTTACATAGTGTTAGGTGGACACGGGAACATCGAGGAGTGATCTGTGTCTAGTGTTATGGTCATGTGTCCTGTTAAAATTAGTAAGGAGAAGTTTGAGTGGTGGGTTAATATTTGCATAGAGTGTTCTATGTATGTAATAGGCACAGAAAAAAGTATGGATGTCTTGTATGGTGAGTAAGTTTTGGGTTTTTTGAATATTGGTGGAGTATGTTGCCTGGAGTGAGAATTTGTTATCATTCTAACTGCTGCCTTTTGTTGTGTTATTAGTGGTCTGAGATGAGTTATTGATGTAGAGCCCCATGCGCAGATTCCATAGGTGAGGTAGGGGTAAATGAGTGAGTGATATAGGGTAGGAGAGCTGGTTGTGGAACATAGTACCGTATCTTGGATAGTATTCCACGGTCTTTGAGACTTTCTTGGAGATTTGTTGTATATGTGTCTGAAATTTGAGGCCACTGTCAAGATGGATTCCTAAAAATTTTTCCCCTCTGTGAGTTTTGCGATAGGGGACCCGTTTATCATTATGTTAAGTGGTGCGTTTGTAGCTCTGTTCCCAAACTGGATAAAATAGGTTTTATCAATATTGAGAGTAAGTTTGTTGGTCATCATCCAGGTAGATATTTTCTGCAATTCAGTATTTGCAGTGTTGGCTAGTGTGTCTGGGCTTGGGTGAGAGATAACGTATGTAGTGTCATCTGCAAAAAGTATGGGTTTGAGTTGTTGAGATGCATTTGGTAGGTCGTTAATGTAAATGAGAAAGAGTAGTGGGCCAAGAACACTTCCCTGTGGGACACCTACGGTAATAGTTTGCGCGGTGGAGCTAGCTCCATTTGTGTACACATATTGGTTTCTGTTGCTAAGGTATGATTTTAGGTAGTTTAGGGAGTGTCCTCTTATACCATAGTGCGATAATTTTAAGTGTAACAGATCATGGTCAACTGTATCAAAAGCTTTACGTAAATCAATGAAGATTCCCACTGGGATTTCTTTTTTCTCAAGGGCGGTGTAAATTATTTCTAACATGTGTATAGTGGCATCATTTGTATTTTTATTAGGCCTGAATCCAAATTGACAGTGGTTGAGTACGTTGTTGGAGGTGAGGTAGGACTATATTTGTCTATGAATTAATTTTTCAAAGATTTTGGAGAGAAGGGGTAAGTTAGATATCGGCCTGTAGTTATTCAGGTCTGTTTGATCTCCTCCCTTATGTATTGGGGTGACCCTCGCTATTTTGAGTATTGATGGGAAGGTAGAGGATTCAATGGATTTGTTAAAAAGTGTTGCAATAATTGGTGAGAGAACTTGAGAGGCTATTTTGTATATATAAGGTGGTAAGTTATTTAGGTCACCTGCTTTGTTTTTTAATGTGTTGATTATAAGTGAAACTTCTATTGGGTTGGTTGGGGCTAGGAATAGTGTGTTCGGATAGGTGCCAGTGAGATAGTCGTTAGGTGGAGTATTAGAACTTGGGATTTTGCTTGCCAGCTTTTTACCTATGGTGGAGAAGAAATCATTGAGTTTGTTTGCTGTTTCAATAGGTGGGAGTAGGGGTTCATCTGGTTTTGTTAGTTGGATTTTTCTGTTTGTGGATATCTTTTTTGTTCCTAGAATTTCAGATAGGGTTTTCCAGGTCTTTTTTATATCACATTTTAAGTTATGTAATCTGTTCTCATAGTACAGTTTTTTTGACCTTCTTATCAGACTCGTTAGGTTTGATGAGTAGCGTTTTGTTTGTTCTCTTGATATTTGTCCCATTCTGTACTGTTTTTCATATAGGTGCTTTATATTAATGGACTTGAGTATGCTGGGGTTAGCCAGGGACTATTTAATCTTTTAGTTGTGATTTGTTTAGTTTTTAGGGCAGTGCTTATTATAGAGGTATTGGGTCTTTTAAGAAAATTATTAATACATAAGTCAGTATCTGGGAAGTTGTCTATTTCTGTTTGCCAGTCAATGTTTGTCATAGCTGTTATAAAGCTATTTATAGCTGTCTCATTATGTAGTCTGAAGGTAACTTTAGTAGTCTCTAGTGGTAATTTTCCGAGATTTGTTATGAGAAAGGTCGGGTAGTGGTCAGTGGTATTGTCTGTGATTATGCCTGATTTTAATGGGGATATGGTGTTAGTCCAGATATGGCCTAATAGAGAGGCACAGGTCTCAGAGATTCTCGTAGGTTTTGTTATTGTCGGGAGCAGCAAGCAGTTGCTCATAGTGTTTGTGAATTCAGTTACTAGTGGGTCCTGATCTTGTAGGAGGTTTATATTGAAGTCGCCTGTGAGGATTAAGTGGTCTTTGTTCATGTGTGCATCAGTAATCATACTTCCTAATTTTTCACTAAATTGCTGAATGTTTGACTGTGGTAATCTATAGATGTTTATAACTGTGAGAGGTTTTTGTAGATATTTGGATTTAAATTTAGCTATTATATATTCTCCATGTTCATCTCTTGTGCAAGTATTGTTAATACATTCAAGCTGGTCTGAGTAGAACATAGCTGTGCCACCTCCTTGTTGGTCTGGCCGACAATTGTGTATGGCTGTGTAACCAGGAATGGCATAGATATCTGTAGTATGAGGCTTTAACCATGTTTCAGTGAGAGCAATGATGGACATACTGGCCTGAAGTGAGTTTAATAATGCAGTGAGGTCATCAAAATGTTTGCTTAAAGATCTGACATTGTAATTAAAGATAGTTATGTTATTGTTGGATTTGAGTAGTGTTTTAGCCTGTTCTGCTGTGTAGTAATGACAGTTGTTGTTAGGTTCATGTAAGTCATTTAATAGAAGGTTGATTTCAGGATCAATGTTTGGAATCATAAGATTTAGTGTGATTCTATAATTAAACTTAAAATTAGAACAACACAAGTAGACCTAAGAATAGGACAATGCAAAAGGATTTCTTGGCACGTGAGTTAGTACGTTGAATATGTTTACAAAAATGTACCACAATCAGCTCTCCTTGCACTATATCATTCACTTATCTACCCGTATCTCATCTACGGAATCTGTGCATGGGGATCAACAACATTAAATCACCTTAGACCACTCATAACACAACAAAAGGCCGCAGTCAGAATGATAACAAATTCCCACTCTAGACACCATACTCCACCAATATTCAAAAGTCTAAAACTACTCACCGTAAAGAACATTCATACTTACTCTTGTGCCTACTACATATATAAAACTTTACACTCTAATATAAACCCTCCGCTCAAAATTCTCCTCACCAACTTTAATAGGACCCATGACCACAACACAAGACACAGATCACTTTTTGATATACCCCGTGTTCATATCAACCTATGTAAAAATTCTATGCACATAAAGGGCCCCAGAATCTGGAATTTATTACCAGTAAATATTAAGATAATCTTGTCTGAAAATCAATTTAAGACTCAACTCAAAAACCACCTACTCACCCAAAACTAAATGATCATACTATAAACTACTTTGAAAAATGCTCATTATTACTTTCCTATATGATAATCTCAATTTTTAATAATATGTTACTATTATGTTACCCCCTACTCAATCAAGGCTAAATACTCATATTATAAGTTAATGTCAAAAATGCTCAATGTTATTTTCCTTAAGATAATCTCAATTCCATATTACCATTCGAGAATCTAAACACCTGTAACAATCTAATATCATCATATAATAATTTAAACAGTACAATTTCATCATATTGTAATTTTGAAAACAATTTTTAACTAGAATAAACTCAATAAATTTATCTAATATTAAGTACATAGTCTTACCTGGAGAAGTTTCCGGGAGTCAACACCCCCGCGGCTCAGTCTGTAACCAGGCCTCATGGTGGATCAGGGCCTGATCAACCAGGCTGTTATTGTTGGCTGCACGCAAACTGACTTACAAACTCCAGCCCGGCTGGTCAGGTACTGACTTTAGGTGCCTGTCCAGTGCCTGCTTGAAGACAGCCAGGGAACTATTAGTAATCCCCCTTACGTATGCTGGGAAGCAGTTGAACAGTCTTGGGCCCCTGACACTTATTGTGTTCTCTTATCGTGCTAGTGGCACCCCTGCTTTTCATTGGGGGGATGTTGCATCGTCTGCCGGGTCTTTTGCTTTCATAGGGAGTGACACTCGTGTGCAAATTTGGTACTAATCCCTCTAGGATTTTCCAAGTGTATATGGTCATGTATTTCTCCCACCTGCATTCTAGGGAGAACAGGTTGAGGAACTTCGTGTTCCCAGTAATTGAGGTGTTTTATCGCAGTTATGAATGCCATGAAGGTTCTCTGTACATTTTCTAGGTCAGCAATTTCGTCTGCCTTGAAAGGTGCTGTTAATGCGCAGCAATATTCCAGCCTAGATAGAACAAGTGACCTGAAGTGTCATCATGGGCTTGGCATCCCTAGTTTTGAAGGTTCTCATCCATCCTGTCATTTTTCTAGCAGATGTGGTAGATACGTACATTGTTGTGATCTTTGAAAGTGAGATCCTCTGACATTGTTACTCCCAGGTCCTTCACATTAGTTTTTCACTGTTTTAATTTCCTCGAGTTTTCCATATCAGAGTAAATTAAAGTTTTCTTCATTGAATTTCATATTGTTTTCTGCGGCCCTTTTAAAGATTTGGTTGATGTCCGCCTGGAGTCTTGCAGTGTCCTCGATGGAGGACACAGTCATACAAAGTCGGGTGTCATCAAATTCAAATTCCAATTTTTTATTTCCTTGCAAGTTTACAATGTGGTTGACATATTGTAGGAAGCATATTTACATAGGTAGTTTACAGTGAGGAGAGAGCCACTATCATGCCTTGGCATTACACAGAGGAAGACACGGTGCTGTGGCTTACATCTCTGTCTATGTCAAATATGAGGATGAGAAACAGGATGGGAGTGAGTACTGTGCCTTGTGAAAAAAAAATATATATCCATTTAGAAGTGGCTGAATTATATATGAATCCTCCACTTCTTTATTGAACACCTTTGTCATATTTGCAGTTTACCAGCAAGAAAGCTGCAACAGTATCAACACATATCATGCCACTAAATGTGGAAAATATATGCGTGTACAGAAAAGATTGTATAAGACACACGAGGAAATAATGAAAAAAAAATATATACCTGGAGAGGGTTTCGGGGGTCAACGCCCCCGCGGCCCCGTCTGAGACCAGGCTCCAACAAAATTCTATACCATTCATGCACACACAACAAACACACAGGACATAAAAAAAAAATACCACGGGTGGGGATCGAACCCGCGGTCAGTCTCTCAAAAAACTGACAGCGGGTTCGAACCCCACCCGTGGTATGGTTTGTTTGCAATCGTGTCATTACGATTTCGTGAGTCACACAGGACATAATTTGCACACGCGTTATCTTATTATTATTACATTCACAGAGGAGCTCTGAACCCATAGAGGTCATACAACATCTGGGAAATGGAGGGCATTCAGGCATAATTCAAGGTTCAATTCCTTAAATCAAGAGCCCACTACCGGCATCAAGGAACCTCCCTTGAGAGCAGGCAACAAGAACATTATAGGCAATACTCTGCATGATACTTGTTCGTCTGCTCTTAACCTATCCACATCACTCCCAAAATATTTGTGAGCGTGTTAGATAGGAGTGGAGACAAACGAATTTTATGACTTGGCGTGCTGTTGGAGTGTGAGCAAGGTAACATTTATGAAGAGATTCAGGGAAACAGGTTAGCCGGACTTGAGTCCTGGAGGAGAGAAATACAGTGCCTGCACTCTGAAGGAGGGGTGGGGATATATGCAATTTGGAGGGGCATCTGAGCTGTAATGTCAGCGCGTCTCTGGCAAGACAGTGATAGAGTGATGGTGAAAGTATTTCTTTTTTTCAGGTCACCCTACCACAGTAGGAAATGATGTGTTAAAAATATAATAATAATAATAATAATAATAATAATAATAATAATAATAACAACAACTTCATGTAATCTCAATAACCAAATGTAATTCTTTGTATCATGTCCAAATAAAAATTATTATTATTATTATTATTAACAACAACAACAACAACAACAACAACAACAACAACAACAACAACAATAACAACAACAACAATAATAATAATAATAATAATAATAATAATAATAATAATAATAAAACTCATTAATAAAATAAAAATCATGCGTGATGGGAATATTAGGTAATAATAGCTGTCGCTTTTATCATGTAAAATGTCATGCAGATTAGAGTATCTACACAATTCGGTTGTACTTAATTAACAGCATTAAAAAATGTAGTCATTTTTGTGTGTTGTTTGTTAGCTGTAGTATATGATTTGGATAAAGGTAAATGAAAATTAATCCATAAAAAAAGAAATTAGTTTAGGTTGAGTTTCCTTGGAGAAAAATATTTTTCTTGACAACATAAATGAGTGAGGTTACTTATAGGTGGTGTCCCTTATCAGTACGTACAGTGCACACTGTAACATTACTTCTGTTTGCTATTACATCAAGAACAATATAGCATTTTTATGCAGGATTTTTATATAATAGTTATTATTTTGTGATGTAAAAGAAGAAAAAGTTGGTAGTGTTGGTAGGGAGAGTGAGGATAATGAGTTTGTTTATGTGGATGTTGAGATAAAGAGGAAGACCTCGTGACCTGTGACCTGTGACCTCCATACAGCCACTTGTGGCCACTCTGTGATGTGAGGCAACACTCTACAACACCATGTCAAAAGGGGATGACGATGGCTGGAGGGAGAGACTTGGTATAGATTTTAATATAGAGTTGTCTGACTCAGACATTGAGGAGGAGCAGAGTGCTGCCACGGGACAACCCCTCACAAAATCTGCGGCTTTTAAGTGAGACTCACTTTTTTTTTCTAATATTACGCTAATATAAGTATGGATTAACTATTGCTCTTTGACCAATGACTGTCCAATTATTTTAATGATTAATGTCAAGGTGGTGATGCAAGTTTGTCAGAAAGTTTGTGTCATCTGAGCTGGGTAAACATCCTCAGACCCACTCCTTTTGACTCCTGTGGGTTTAGCGCTTAGTTGTGATTATAATTTGACCCACTTCAGGCAAATTTAAAATTCCATTAAAAAAAAAAGACTAAGGTTTACCACAATTCGACAAAACTTTGATATTAATTTACATTGTGTGATATATACAACATATATATACCACTGAATATTAAAATTTTCCTTTTGGTAATTATCAGGGAATATATTTTTTACCATTTATTCATCACTTCAAAGAAATGAGTATCTTCTTGGACTTTTTTTTTTATTGATCTGTTAATGACTTTCCATACATATCCTTCGCAACCTAAATCATTACGAACACAGAGGGAACACATACAGCTACTACATATTCTATTTAAGTAAGCAGTTAATAATAGCACTTCTTCAGTTGTCTTACCGATTAAATTAAGTGCCCCTCAATGGCACTCAACTTTTTAAATAGTACTCAATGTTGATGACACAACTATATCTTATGCCTTGTCCCCCAGACCTTAAGCACTATAGTTATTTTTTTTTAATGTACCGGCTGTCTCCCACCAAGTGAGGGTGATTCAAAAAAGGAAACTCATTATTGCCAGAAGTACACAGACATTAAATTTCTTTTGACCCTTCGAGCTACATTATCACCACTCTTTGATAGAATGGAAGACACTCCTGAAATAGAGATGATTTTGATTGGTTTCAGGGCCAGAAGTAGCTTGAAATTGAGCTCAAATTATTGGAAATCTTCAATTTATGCTGATATTTCTGAGGATGGGTAAGGACCCCCTACACCCCTCAGTCTGTTTTATGGGTTTTTAATAGGTTTGATTCAAATATTGTGACACCATCAACCTTGAGAGAGAGAAAGAGAGAGAGAGAAATGAGAGAATGATAATGAGGATATTTTGTTCAGATTTTCAACCTGGTGGGTTAGTCACACCAGGATAACCCAAGAAAGTCAGGGAGTCATCGACGACTGTCTGTCTTATTTCCATTGGGGTCCTTTATTCTAGTCCCCCAGGGTGCGACCCACACCAGTTGACTAACACCCAGGTACCTACTTGCTTGCTAGGTGAATGGGAACAGCAGGTGTAAGGAAACATGCCCAATGTTTCCACCCATGATGGTGATTGAATCACAGATACTCAATGTGTGAGGCGAGAGCATTGCCTACCAGGTCACGGGATACCATAACCCATCATTCCTGGTTATATTTAATTATCCGAGAAATTAAGTAAATCTTCTATTTTTGTGTGATTTAAGAATTCAAAATGAAAGGCAAGTGTAATAGTTTAGGAGAGGCCTGGGACATGGTTAATGAACAGAGGAAATGTTTTAGTGCCAGTAATGTGTACATTGTTTATTTTGAACTCTGTTTTTAAATGGTATTTTTTTAATTTTGTGTAAAATTGGCCAAATTACCAACTTCTTTGCTTTATAGGGAAGTTGAAATAGTTGAATGGGTGGTTCAATAGAACTGAAGGCATACTAATGAAGTAGCTAGGAATTTGATCAAATTGAGCATTGGAATTGGCTTTAAATAAGATTCAAAGCAGGCAAAATCACTGATGCGTAAATTGTGCCTGTGTAATTCTGTAAGTTTTCCATCAAATTTCATACTTTTGGTGTATTACCCCCAGAAAAAGATTCTCTACCATTCAGTTTTTTATTAGAAAAAAAAAGTGGACACAGAGCCATATTAATTTTGTGGGTCTGGACAGTGAAAGGGTTAATATAACAGGCCTTGATATATTGGATTTCTGAAATTACAGGCAAAATTCACTGGGCAAATTTTACTATTAACCTCTTTTTTTTTCAACATTTATTGCAAAATATCTGTAATGCATGGACAGTTGGTATACAGTAGATTAGTTTAATGCCTTTTCTGTTTTTTTTGTAATTTTGATTAATGGTCACTCTGACAATATCCTATTAATCCATTATATCAAGGATTTATTTAGTTACTAGCTTTCTTGTTTTTTGTTTTGAGAAACCATTTGGCATTGTTCTGTTACTTTCAGTAAACTTTTTCTGTTTCACTTCTATCATAATTTAACTTTTTAGCAGTGTTTATGTA
>WNWK01055114.1:0-11364 GCA_009830355.1 Cherax destructor
ACCCAGAGGCTGTTTCAAACTGCGTGGCACTATGGTTCTGCCCTCTATAGGCCTATCAAGGTCGGGCTGGTCAGCCATGCTTCTCTCTCACTTACACGGCCTACCTCACTGAAGCAGCATCTCCCCCTACGAACTGGCTCCCGGTCCCCTCGCACTCTGTCCCCGTGTATTCCTACACCTTGCCATTAATAAACTGAGTCTAGTCATCGGCCGTATCTCTGCACCTACGCTACCATTCTACTGCCCAAAGTAAGCAGCCAAGAAGTTAGACTTAACAAATCCTGTGTAACAAACCTCCTAGAGTTCTATGATAAAGTAACAGAGGTAAGGCAGGAGGGAGAAGGGTGGGTTGATTGCATTTTCCTGGACTGCAGGAAGGCCTTCGACACAGTTCCTCACATGAGATTAGTAAAGAAGTTGGAAGAACAAGCAGGTATAACAGGAAGGGCACTGGAATGGATCAGGGAATACCTCAAAGGGAGGCAACAACGGGTCATGGTGCGTGGTGAGGTATCACAGTGGGCGCCTGTGACGAGTGGTGTACCGCAGGGGTCAGTCCTAGGACCAGTGTTATTCCTGGTATATGTAAATGACATGACAGATGGGATAGACTCAGAAGTGTCTCTATTCGCGGATGATGTGAAAATAATGAGGAGAATCACATCGGAAGAGGACCAGGCAGGGCTGCAAACAGACCTGGACAAGCTCGACATCTGGTCTAGCAGTTGGCTTCTCGAATTCAATCCCTCCAAATGCAAAGTCATGAGGATCGGAGAAGGGCAAAGAAGACCGCTGACAGAGTACAAGCTAGGCGGACAAAGGCTACAAACCTCGGCAAAGGAGAAAGACCTTGGAGTGAGTATAACGCCTAGCACGTCTCCGGAGGCACACATCAACCAGATAACTGCGGCAGCATATGGGCGTCTGGCAAACCTTAGATTAGCGTTCCGTTACCTTAACAAGGAATCGTTCAAGACACTGTATACCGTGTACGTCAGGCCCATACTAGAATATGCAGCACCAGTCTGGAACCCACACCTGGTCAAGCACGTAAGGAAACTAGAGAAAGTGCAAAGGTTTGCGACAAGGTTAGTTCCACAACTCAGGGTCTGTCTTATGAAGAAAGGTTGAGGGAAATAAGACTAACAACACTGGAGGAAAGAAGGGTCAGAGGAGACATGATAACGACATACAAAATACTGCGGGGAATTGACAAGGTAGATAGTGACAGGTTGTTTCAGAGAGGGAACACAGAAACAAGGGGACACAACTGGAAGCTGAAGACTCAGATGAGTCAAAGGGATGTCAGGAAACATTTCTTCAGCCACAGAGTAGTCAGGAAGTGGAATGGACTAGAGAAAGATATAGTGGAGGAAGGAACCATACATAGTTTTAAGACAAGGTATGATAAAGCTCATGGAGCAGGGAGAGCAGAGACCCAGTAGCAGACAGCGAAGAGGCGGGGCCAGGAGCTGAGTCTCGACCCCTGCAACCACAATTAGGTGAGTACAATTAGGTGAGTACACACACTCACCACACACACACACACACACACACACACACTCACATACACACACACCACACACATACACACACACACACACACCACACACACACACACACACACACACACACACACACACACACACTCACATACACACACACACACACCACACACCACACACCACACACACACACACACACACACACACACACACACACACACTCACATCACACACACACACACACCACACACCACACACACACCACACACACACACACACACACACTCACATACACACACACACACACACACACACACACACACACACACACACAATCACACACACACACACACACACCACACACACACACACACACACACACACACACACACACACACACACACACACTCACATACACACACACACACACACCACACACCACACACACACACACACACACACACACACACACACACACACACACACACACACACCACACACCCACACACACACACACACACACACACACACACCCCCGGTGCCAGTGAAAGCCTTGCTTCACGTACGGAGGCAGTTCACCTGGGCAGAAACATTTCATGTTTCCTACACACACATACACACACACATACAACAGGCCTAGTGTCAAATTGACATGCCTAGACAAATGGTAACAACTAACACCACACACACACACACACACACCACACACATATATTTGCTCAGAGGCAAGTGTTACCCCACCTTAACAAGTGTTAAATGATCGTGTTTTAGGACCATCTGCCACGACAAAGCGGAGTCAAGTGTTTTTCCCCTGACAAAACAAAAAGCTAACAACTTACATTTATTTATTGAGGTAACTGAATGAAGGAGCTGCTAGAAGTGCATGTTGCCGTGACCTGTAAGAAAGCTATTGTCTATCTTACCTTCACAAGTCCTGACACTCACATTGTTCACTCATAACAACAACACTGGTGCCCAGTTTTCTCACTTCCACCATGTCCATTAAACACTACTGATTTTTTCCTCGTGCACGCATGTTCTCACGCACGCACACACATACCAGGAGCTGAGTCTCGACCCCTGCAACCACAATTAGGTGAGTACACACACACATTCGCACAAAAGGACACTCACGCCACACACACACACTACATGTTTCCTAGTGTAGTGATTATCACGTGCGCTTCACACGCGCAAGGTCCCCGGTTCGATCCCGGGTGGAAACATTGTTTATCGGGGCCAGGAGCTAAGAATCGAACCATACAACAACAATTAGGTGAATACAAACACACCTGACGACACTGGAGGACAGTAGTGATAAGGAGGACATAACAATATATAAAATACTCAGAGGAATTGACAAGGTGGACTGGGACAGAATGTTTCATAGATAGGCAGCAATAATGGGTCACAAAAGCAAGTTGATAACCGAGGAGGTAGGAAAGAATCACTAAGGCATCCCCAGCATAATAACACTCACATAGACAAAAAGTCACTGGGGTGATAACAGATACGATCTTCCAATCTGGATATCAGATACTGAGGAAAGACAGGGAAAACAGAGGGTAAGGAGTTGCACTGCTCTTCAAAAATCAATGGAATTTTAAGGAGATGGGAGGACTAGTCAGAAGTGAAGCAGATGACTACACTGTACAAAAACTTCTAATTGGGGGTCTAAAATTGATGATAGCTGAAATGTACAACCCACAACTGAACAGCAGGAGACCAAGGCAAGAATGCAATGAGGGTAACAGAAAGATGGTGGCCACACTAGCCGAGATGGCTAGAAGGAATCACATAAGAAAGGCAAAGTTACTCATCTT
The DNA here is from genome assembly GCA_009830355.1 of Cherax destructor. NCBI lineage: Eukaryota > Metazoa > Arthropoda > Malacostraca > Decapoda > Parastacidae > Cherax > Cherax destructor. The sequence continues at coordinate 3,329 of WNWK01055114.1, forward strand.
GGGGATTTCAAGCTTGTGCCGTTCCAGGTGCTCCACCATTCTCCCCCTGATTATCTTCTCCATTACTTTGCGCACTATACACGTAAGTGACACTGGTCTATAGTTTAGTGCCTCGTTTCTGTTTCCTTTCTTAAAAATGGGAACTACATTTGCCTTCTTCCATACCTCAGGTAGCTGCCCAGTTTCAAGGGATGTGTTGAATATTGTGGTTAGTGGCACACACAGCATCTCTGCTCCCTCTCTAAGGACCCACGGGGAGATGTTCGGTCCCATCGCCTTTGAGGTATCAAGGTCACTGAGCAACTTCAGCACCTCCTCCTCAGTTGTGTGTATGTCATCCAACACTTGGTATATTCCTTGTTAGTGTCCCACTCTGTACTGTCTTCCCAGAGTCCTTCATGCATCCACTGTAAATACCTCCTTAAATCTCGTGTTGAGTTCCTCACATACCTCTTGATCGTTTCTTGTGAGTTCCTCCCACCTTCTTTCCTCAGCCTGATCACCTGGTCTTTGACTGTTGTCTTCCTCCTAATGTGACTATACAGCAGTTTCGGGTCAGACTTGACTTTCGATGCTGTCATTTTCGTACTGTCGCTGGGCCTCCCTCCTTATCTGTGCATACTCGTTTCTGGCTCTACGACTAATCTCCTTATTTCGTGTGTGTGTACTCACCTATTTGTACTCACCTATTTGTGGTTGCAGGGGTCGAGTCATAGCTCCTGGCCCCGCCTCTTCACTGATTGCTACTAGGTCCTCTCTCTCCCTGCTCCATGAGCTTTATCAAACCTAGTCTTAAAACTATGTATGGTTCCTGCCTCCACTATGTCGCTTTCTAAGCTATTCCACTTCCTGACAACTCTATGACTGAAGAAATACTTCCTAACATCCCTTTGACTCATAGGAGTCTTCAACTTACAATTGTGACCCCTTGTTTCTGTGTCCCTCTCTGGAACATCTTGTCTCTGTCCACCTTATCTATTCCTCGCAGTATTTTATATGTCGTTATCATGTCTCCCCTAACCCTCCTGTCCTCTAGTGTCGTCAGGCCGATTTCCCTTAACCTTAGTTCTGGGACTAGTCTTGTTGCAAACCTTTGCACTTTCTCTAATTTCTTGACGTGCTTGACCAGGTGTGGGTTCCAGACTGGTGCTGCATACTCCAGTGTGGGCCTGACGTATATGGTGTACAGAGTCTTGAATGATTCCTTAGTGAGGTATTGGAACGCTATTCTTAGGTTTGCCAGCCGCCCGTATGCTGCAGCAGTTATCTGATTGATGTGTGCCTCAGGAGATGTGCTCGGTATTATACTCACCCCAAGATCTTTTTCCTTGAGTGAGGTTTGCAGTCTTTGGCCACCTAGACTATACTCTGTCTGCGGTCTTCTTTGCCCTTCCCCGATATTCATGACTTTACATTTGGCAGGGTTAAATTCAAGGAGCCAGTTACTGGACCAGGCTCGTAGCCTGTCCAGGTCTTTTGTAGTCCTGCCTGATCCTCGACTGATTTGATTCTTCTCATTAACTTCACATCATCTGCAAACAGGGACACTTCTGAGTCTATCCCTTCCGTTATGTCATTCACATATACTAAAAACAGTACAGGTCCTAGGACTGACCCTTGTGGAACTCCACTCGTCACAGGTGCCCACTCTGACATCTCGTCACGTACCATGACTCGTTGTTGCCTCCCTGTCAGATATTCTCTGATCCATTGCAGTGCTTTTCCTGCTACGTGTGCCTGATCCTCTAGCTTTTGCATTAACCTCTTGTGAGGAACTGTGTCGAACGCCTTCTTGCAGTCCAAAAAAATGCAGTCTATCCACCCCTCTCTCTCGTGTCTTACTTCTGTTACCTTGTCATAAAACTCCAGTAGGTTTGTGACACAGGATTTTCCTTCCCTGAAACCGTGCTGGTTGTCGTTTATAAGCTTGTGTCTTTCTAGGTGCTCCACCACTCTCCTCCTGATGATCTTCTCCATGACTTTGCATACTATACACGTCAGTGACACAGGTCTGTAGTTTAATGCCTCGTGTCTGTCTCCTTTCTTAAAATTGGGACTACATTTGCCATCTTCCACGCCTCAGGTAGTTGCCCAGTTTCAATGGATGTGTTGAAGATTTGTGTTAGTGGCACACACAACATCTCTGCTCCCTCTCTAAGGACCCACGGAGAAATGTTGTCCGGTCCCACCGCTTTTGAGGTATCGAGTTCACATAGCAGCTTCTTCACCTCCTCCTCGGTTGTGTGTATTTCATCCAGCACTTGTTGGTATACCTCCCTATTCTGAATTCCTGGAGTCCTACCTGTCTCCTGTGTAAATACTTCTTTAAATCTCATGTTGAGCTCCTCACATACCTCTTGGTCGTTTTTTGTGAACTCCCCACCTTCCTTCCTCAGCCTGATTACCTGGTCCTTGACTGTTGTTTTCCTCCTGATGTGGCTATACAACAGCTTCGGGTCAGACTTGACTTTTGATGCTATATCATTTTCATATTGTCGCTGAGCCTCTCTTCTTACCTGTGCATATTCGTTTCTGGCTCTTCGGCTAATCTCTTTATTTTCCTGGGTCCTTTGTCTTCTGTACTTTTTCCATTCTCTATTACACTTACTTTTTGCCTCCCTACACCTCTGGGTGAACCAAGGACTCGTTCTGGTCTTCCCATTACTTCTGTTTCCTTGGGACAAACCTCTCCTCTGCCTCTTTGCATTTGGTTGTCACATATTCCATCATTTCTTTTACTGGTTTTCCTGCCAATTCTCTCTCCCACTGAACGTCTTGTAGGAAGTTCCTCATGCCTGTGTAGTCCCCCTTTTGTAGTTTCGTTTCTCCTTCCTATTCCTGCTCCCTCTCCACTTGTAGCTCAACTATATAATCAAAACACAGAACCAAATGATCACTAGCTCCAAGGGGCCTTTCATACGTGATATCCTCGATGTCCGAACTACTCAAGGTGAATACTAGGTCCAGTCTTGCTGGATCATCCCCACCTCTCTCTCTGGTAGTGTCTCTAACATGTTGATGCATGAGGTTTTCCAGTACCACATCCATCATCTTGGCTCTCCATGATTCAGGACCCCCATGGGGCTCTAGGTTTTCCCAATCAATCTCTTTGTGATTGAAATCACCCATAACTAGTAACTTTGCTCTCCCCATGTGGGCTCTTCTGGCTACCTCGGCTAGTGTGTCTACCATTGCTCTGTTGCTCTCGTCGTATTCTTCTCTTGGCCTCCTGCAGTTCTGTGGCGGGTTGTACATTACAGCAATTACCACCTTATGGCCCTCAGACTGAATTGTTCCTACTATGTAGTCCCTTTCACCCATTCCATCCATTCCTTCCACTTCCTCAAATCCCCACCTGTTCTTAATGAGCAGTGCAACTCCTCCTCCCCCTCTGCTCCCTCTATCTTTCCTGAGTGTGTGTGTGTGTGTGTGTGTGTGACTGACAGAATTCGTAACATAACTTCACTAATACCATTACCCTCTTCTACGGTCGAATTAAGAACACTAAAGACAGTAGAAGATGCAGTTTTGATCGTAGGAGGTGATCAGTCTCTCCTTTCTTAAATATGTATTAAGTTGGTTGGTTAATGGGGTTCGAAACCTACCGACAAAAATTAATTCCTATAATTTTATTTGAAATATACTCTTAGCAAATATAAACTGAGAAAAATGCACTGTTTCTTGTATATATCCCCTTGAAGCTTATAGCACAGGTTGGTTGGTTGAAGTTTAAAACCTATCAGCTACACTATGCTCATGAAGGCTACTTGGCAAGCTGTCCACTAACACACATAAATAATTCAATCACTAAAATAGGGATTACTGTCTCAGCATCTATATACTCTGGGAGAAATACAACCCTCTTAGTATATAAACCATACCACGGGTGGGGTTCGAACCCGCGGTCAGAGAGTCTCAAAACTCCAGACCGTCGAGTAAGTTTGGAGACTGACCGCGGGTTCGAACCCCACCCGTGGTATGGTTTGTTTGCAATTGTGTCATTACGATTTCGTGAGTCATGTTGACTCTTAGTATATATCTTGTGTTGCATAGACATATGACCAGAGCTTAACACTAGACCAGAAGTTAGGTACAACACCTGGAGTTGACCTCATTTTTTTTTATATTTTATTTAGAAAACATAGATATGTACAATTATATACAAAGGGTCACTGACCCCCCCACCAATACACTTTCACAAATCTTCACAAAACACACAAACACAAACCCCATAACATTAATCCATGTTCCCTCCTTCGAAATACACTTAACATATGTACAAATATAATGGAAATGTACTTTATTACAAAGGTACAAAAGTACACAAGTACATTATGTACAAAAGACAATATTCACTACGTCAATCTTTCCTGATATACCAATAACACGATAGCAAACTTTATTCAACTCTAATGAAAAACAATAGACTAAACTCAAATCTGACTCCCCCTCAATAGTACAGAACAGTGAATTGCCAAAATTTATAACAGGACGCTCTATAACATAAGTGTATAACGTCTTGCAGGATATTTATTCACTATATATGATACACGACATCATATATAGTGAACATCATTATATGTGACATTTCACTCTCCCCATTAACAGACTTTATACATATCAAAATAAATAAAACAAACAAACAACAGAGAATCACAAAGTCTTACAGGCCTATTCCAATCAGGCTTTAACAGAATTATCAATTAACCAAATACACACTTAATGAACTCCCAATGTGCAAAGCAATGAATACAACTCTTAATAGATAAAATAATTAATGCACAAAGCCCAAAAATGGACTCTTATCCAATCATTGAGCTGTATAACCCCTGTGGTTTAGCGCTTTTATTTGATTATAATAATAATAATAATAATCCAATCATTGAAATTAAACTCTTCCCTATGCTATTAACACTCCATAAGAATACTACATAGATGTATCCTTACATAATTAATATGTGCTCGCATCCACATACTGTGACACATATAAACAACTATCTTCCAATTCAGTTTACAAACTCAAAATCTATGCAATACTAATTTCGTGCCCTGACAGAACTTTACAATCATTGACTATACACCTGACAATCTATTACACGAAATTACACTCAAAATTCCAAATCACATATCACAGAAACAAGAACCGAAAAAAATATATGTACTACACTAATCAACATACAAAACTTATATTGCATATACAAAAAGTATGTACAATTATTTGAAACGAACACAATTCACTTTGTCAAATCTATCCTGACAATAAATTAAACAAAATTCATAAGTTTAAACTTACACATTTAATATGCCAACTACTGCACCCATCTCGTATAATTATGTCATGTTAAACAATGAATTAATGACTGAAACCACAATAAACTCCAAAAATATCAATCCGACATACCTGGGTCTTATAATCAACCGAACATGAACGCTCAGCCGAATCAAACTTCTGTTAAGTACACCTCTTGTCCTAATGAATAATGTATATGTTGACTCTCTGAATATTCAGAAAATATGTAATTATTGATACACGAAGTGCATAAGGACATCAACAGTCTAAATCGCTACATAAACCCTATCAGGAAAAGACTCGCCACTACATTCGTCAGTATGAGCTACCTCTAACTTTTCCCTCCCCTCCCATAAGAATATCTATCCCCCTCCCCCCACCCAGTCTCTATTCCATCCAACCCCATACAACCGTACACACGTTTCTCCAAAGTCCTTAGTCAAAATCGAAATAACATCGATAGTCTCCCGTTAAAACCCCCCCCTATTAATCCATCCAAACCATTAATCCAGTCTAACCACACCCTACACCCTATGCACTCATCTATATATTTTTTTCACACACCCAAGATCCTACTTCACTCCAAAGAGAACAACCCCTATTCAACTGTTATCAGTCCTCAATCCTAACAGTTGCCCCACCGTTAATTCCCTGTACCTAGCGGGAAAAGCCCTACCCCAAGCCAACCCATATAACACCCTATTTCTACATTTTGTTCTATACATCGTTGCAGCTATCACCCTCAGTCTTACTTCCTCCTGCACCTCCCTCATACCCCATGATACATACACGAAATCCACAGCCATATACTACATCAATGCCCTACTGACAACCTTACCTACCCCTCCGACATCTAAACACAAAAACCGTAAAGGATGTATTCCCCCTCCCAAATGCAATAATTTGCCCAACCACAACCTAAGTTTTCCCAGTTGTTCACAAAAATATACCCCATGATAGGCAGTTTCCTCCCCACCACTTCTAAGACATTGTGCATTCCTTGTTAAACCCATTCTGTATAACTCTGCCCTAGAAGCTAATACCCCATGTAAAAATCGGAATATGACCTCTCTCACTTTTGTCTTCAATCTCAATTTTCGGAATCAACCCCAAATTCCTTTCCAATCATATACTTGGAAAATAGCCTCACCTTCCATGACCTTTCCACACCGTACTCTACCCAAAGCACTAGCTGTAACACTTCCCGGGTTCTTCACACCCAGTAAACTGCGCAACATATCGCCACCACGAAGCAATTCTTTCCCCCCCCAACATAACTTCAAATGATTCATTACCTCCCCTACCCTCCTCCCCCTATCCCCCCTTAGATATAAAACAACATTTAACATACAGACTCATTATCCTCACCTCTAAATCAATCAATCCAAGACCCCCCTTCTTAATTACCACATCCTTGTCCTTTCGTAATCAATGTCGACCATACCCCCATACATACCTCATAACCCTTCTTACTAAATCTGCAACATCCCCCTTCAATATCGGATAAATCTCCGCCACATGCCATATCTTACTATAAATTAAACTATTTACTACAATCACACGCTGAAGTATTGTGACATCCCCCGCCCTCCATCCACACATTCTCCTTATAGCCCCCTCAATAACATTTCCAGTGTTAACCCTCCACGCCTCCCTAAAATTATCCATGAAAATTATACCACATATTTTCAACTTATTAACCACCTTCCAGCCACACATTAACTCAAGGCCCCCCACCCACGTTCCTACCTCTAACAAATTAGTCTTAGCCCTATTTATCCTCATACCAGTCGCTTTCCCAAATATTCCAAGAAACACTCTCACACTTCTCAAGCTCTCCTCATTCTTCACCAACACAGTTGTATCATCCACATATCCAACAATGCCAGGCTTACTCACCCATTTCCCTTACCCACCACCCCAATCCTAACCAGACTATACAAAGGGTTTTGCAGACATGCGAAAAGAATTTGCGACAAGGGGCATCCCTGTCTCAAACCCTTTCCCATGTCTACCTCCCTGCCTATCAGTCCTGTGGAAAATATTGGTATTTTCCGAAAGTTGTAATTGATAAACTTTCCAATATGAATAGATATCATTCATGTGTTGCTGGTGGCTTAACATTAACTGAAAGGAACCAACGAATTCACACGCATGCGCAGATGCCTGGGCAGCTGGGCAGAGAGGGGAATAGGCAGAGAGTGAAGAGCGAGCCTAGCGACCCGATTTCAGGTGATGATGGCGAGTCAAATTTGGAGATTCCGGCCACCTAATCGGATTTAATTACCGCCTTTCGTAATGTGGAGGAATATCCAGTGACGGGGGGAATATCGAGTGGGACAATCGGTCCAGGAGGTCCAGTAATCGGACAATAATTGTGAAATAAGGTGCCACCGGGTGACGCGGTCATAGGCCTATTTGAACTGAGTGAAGCGACCATACGGCAGGATAAAGTCGTAACCCTGATGTTGGGGAGTTCATCTTGGAAGAGACTGTAATATATTCGATGAACTTAAGGAAATGGTGAATATAGTGAAACCGAGTTGTAAATAATCAGGGGTTGATTATCGACGGGATCAGGCTTGGGTACGCCCTGCCCCGACCGCCATATTGGATGTGATTGAAATGAACTAACATATCGCAAGTTATCTACTCGAAATTCAAGTATCGAGACTGTGAATGTGTATAAACTAGTGGGGCATTAAGCCAGGATACACGTAATATGTAAAGTTATACGTAGAAACAG
>WNWK01055115.1:0-11363 GCA_009830355.1 Cherax destructor
CCCTTGTTTACTATCTACCGTGGTATTGCTAGTTTGTACCACTGTTTTGTGTGTGTCCTTGTCTACACCTGTTTCCCCATCATTTATTTCACTAGAGCTACTGTCCCTCTTCAGGTCACCATCATTTATTTCTCCATTCTTAAATATATTGGGTATCATTTCAACATCTGTACCAGGGGCGGTAGCATCATCTGGCCCTGATTTTTTACTTTCCCAACTGTTATAGAAAGCTGTCATGTTTTTTATGAAGTCCGATTTGGTGTTGTCATCTTTTAATATCGATGTGATTTTATTCCACAGTTCGGTTTCATTTGGACATACCCAAAAACACTTCCCTTGTTTAATATCTCGGGTAGTAGAGTCTTGAATGCCTACACAAGGGGCGTGGCAGCATTTACCACAAAAGTTGCATGTAATCCATGCAGAGGAACGTTTGGTTGTTTGTTTGCATATTATACAGGGTTTCATGATTGATTTTTGTTGGTTGCTTTACTGTATATTCTACTAATAGGTTCCCTGAAGTGGTGATTCGTCTATTTGTATCGTATCTATTTTATTTGCATGTGTAAGTGGTTGGACAATCTTATCTCTAAGTTTTGTTATTGTTTGGGAAATTGATAAGTTCCCCTAAAACTCCGTCCGCTTATTGAATCCGGACAAAGATACCAGTTTGAATCCAGTCAATGGTTCCCTTATTTCTTGGATCTGACGAGATCCAGTGTCACTTATTTAATGAATCTTGTAGGGATTGTTTGTGTTACGCGAGACAGGCCACTGGAAGATGATTTTAACAGAGTAATAATGATCGGTATGGTACAAAAGTATAACTTGCGTGTTGGAGATAAAAACCGGTCCTTCTGGCAGCTCCTACTGTACGGCGGCCGTATCTCTGGCACCCTGGTTTACCTCTGGCACCCTGTTTACTTCTGGCACCCTGGTAAACCTCACCCCGCTTTAACACCTGGGTTTCCGTGCACTTATGATTTACTCTACTGGAGTTAGTTTTTGTAGTGTCGGGGTGATTATCCTTACCATTACTAGGATTACACCCGCTCTTACACATCACGATGTGGTGCCGGCCATTATTGCATTGGTGACAAGTATTCAGTTTGGTCTGGCAATCCCTCACATTATGATTACCAAGACATCGAATACACCGGTCCAGTTCATCCAATCTCCTCACTTTCGCATCCCAAGAATTATAGGTAACGCAAAGTTTAGAGAGATGGGTTTCATTACAGAAGAGACACTCTCTCTTCTCTTAGCTCGACAGCTTACCCCCGGGGTTACCCTTATTGGGGTGTTTATTCTTTCTGTCTTGTTGTGACAAACCACTATTACTGGTCCATGTCACTTGATATGTTGCAACATAACCCTTTTTAGTGGATGGGTTGTAACTATTACCATTGGGATAATTTTTCCCTTTGTGGAATTTAACGGGTGACTCAACGTCATTATGACCTGCATTCTTAAAGGTAGTGGGCTGGCTAGTTTGCAACTGAACAATTAATTCCTGCAAACCCATCCTTATCTCCTCCAACCCGAAGTAAGCCTTGTGGTACTTGATAGATAACCACTCTATCGTCTTATGGTTCAATTTAGCTCGTATCACCGGACCCACGAACCAACTTGCATTCTCCAAATTGTGTTTATTACTCAAAATCTTGAGAGTGCTCTCTAGTTTGATCCGAAATTGTTGCAACCCTTTATAGTTGTGCTCCGGCGGTTTCAAATTAACCACTGCAATTACTAAATCCAATGTATGCTGTTCCGAGTTATCATAAGTACCCTCTAGCAGACGAACAGCTTCTCTATAAGAGTCGTTTACATTGGGGAAAGCCTGAATGAGACTGAGGGCATCTCCCCTCAATTGTCCATTTAAATAAATCAACTTAGCAACACTTTCCAGATCCTTCCGATCATGTACCATTGCCTTGAAAATTGACCAAAATTCCTCCCAGCTGTCTCCCGGCTGGAACAACAACTGTACTGGGAGTCTGGGGAGGGACATTTTATTTGCCGCGTGAGGTTGGCCCGCCCCGTCACTCATACTCTTTAGCCTATCCAGTACCTTAACTTTGCAAGCACAAATGACTTCTTCCAAGTCACAATATTGTTGTAACAGTGTTTCTCGATCCTCATCGCTCGCACAATCCTCCAGTAACTCAATTTCATAGACTTAAACCACTGCACGCCCCGATGGCATGGTGGCTAGCGCTCTTGCTTTACGCACGGAGGGCCCGGGTTCAATTCCCGGCGGGGCCGAAACATTTCGAAGTGTTTCGTTACACACACACACACACATACATACAGGCCTAGTGTCTAATCGACATGTGCCTAGGACAAAATGGTAACTAACTAACGTACGACGCGTACCTGAGTTCTAGTAACTCAAAATTTGTTTCTAAGTCAATAGCACTCGTCGACGGCTCGTTCACTAAGTCCACACACGTATTGTGTGCCTTTGTCACATGTCCCTTGCGAGCTTGTAACGACGCTTTCTTGCCTTTAATATCTATGGGCTTGACACTCCCAGCAGCTTCATCGGGTCCAGCCATGGTTATAGAATTAATAACCACTGATGTCACAAATTAAATAAATTGTTTATAAAGGTGATTCTCACACCTTACTCTTGTAGAAATCGTAGCCACGCCTGGGCTAGCAATTGATTGGACCAATTATTACAATTCACCCCACAATTAATTAATCTGTGTACTCTATACTCACTTTCTACAATCAGTCACTTAATTATTAAATAATTAATTCAATTGATTAATTCACTAATCACATCCGGTTCAGGAAGGACCAACGGGCGATGTGGGGAATTAAGAGATTACCTGTCTGGGCTTCACCGCCACTTACAACAAAATAATCTCCCGGGAAGTGGACCGACTAGTATAATTTTACCGCGGTTACCCCCGTTGAGGCGTGTGAGAAAACTTTACCCACTCTTGGTCACATCCAAGGGGTCCCTTCGATATTCTCACTCTAAATCCACATCTATCCTTGACCAGTTTATTAAGAATGAGTAACACCAATAGTTACGGTATTGTTAAATTTTGTGGACTGTATGGGTTAATATCTGACTGATTGGGGAGAAGGAGGTAAGAGTACGACTTGTTAATATCACTCACCCTTTATCCGTGCCATTGCTGTTCACTTGAAGATCCCGTCATCATCATTCCCACCGTAAACCCACATTATCCCAACATACCTACTGGTCAGACGGTTGCTAAGATAATAAGAGTACTTACAGTGGGGAAGAAACAACATTCTTGTCGCTATTCTTCGACGGATCTCGTGGTCCTGCTCGGTAGATTATTCTTCCGTCAAGACGATGATGTTGGTGGTTGTCCCGATGAGTCAAGAGAAGATTGATTCCTTGAACTCTCTTACGCCCACGAGACCGGGCGTTATTTAACGTGGTTGGTCGGGGTAGCGATTCATATCCTCTCACTATACCCCTTAATTACAGTTTATACGTAACACTTTAAACACTATTCACCCGTTGGTTTAATGTCCCACTAATTTACCCTCGTTAGAAGTTAATCCTTTAATAATTGTGTACGATGAACACTGATCGAACCGACGCACATTTCCTCCATCAACAAACCGTAATGGCGGAGTCGGTCACTATTTAACACATTATCACTATTATTGTGTAGTTTCTTGGACTTAATGTCCCACATTATGCCCGGCGAATATTCACAACATTCACTATTGTGAAGAGAGACCATTAACCGCGATTTGGTCGTTGTAAACGCCGATTCCCGTCTCCTTTATAACCAGAGCTCTCCCATCGTTCCACCTTCTTCCGCTTATCCCACGAGACATACAGCTCCCTGCCCTCGCATGACCCAGCTCCGCTTACCCACGCGACCGTAGCGATGGTTCTCTCTCCATCTCAAGAAAAATATGAACCAACAGCCACACATTAAGAATATTCACATTAGAAAGGATATCGAGTATAACCTTTCGGGAAAATACCCAATATTTTGCACATTACTTGCCACAGATCATGTATTTGATTCATGCGGAGGTCGGTTCCAGTTTTTTCGATCCATCTGGAGGGATGTTCACCAGTGCTGAGGAAAGTTTGGAGGGCTTCTGTGCATGGGTTTGAATGGGCTTGCCTGAGCATATTAACCCCAATTAGGATATTTCTTTCAGTAACACGATCTCTGATGCTTGGAATATCAAGTTCTTTCTGCATATTTAAAATTTTGGCAGTACGAGGGCATCCTAAAATGATCCTCATTGCTTCGTTCTGCAGTTTTTCCAACCCTCCAAGCTTCCAGTCAGACACAAGAGCAAGTAGTGGCGCAGCATAATCAACCAATGATCTAATATAAGCAAGATACATCATTTTCACAATTTTAACATTAGCACCATACCTTGGATGAAACCCTGCCACAACTCTAAGTGCTCTCAGCCTTTCTTTGTATTGACGACAAAGTCTCGTTACAACAGGTCCAAGTAGTGGGACCTCAAAGCCTAGATACCTGTATCTGTTTATATATTCTAGAAGAGACCCATCATGCAACTGGATCTGGAGAACTGTGCCTCTCTGTCGAGGAGGACGCCTATTATCTTTGTTTTATCAGTAGAGATTATCAACCCCAGGTCCTGACACGAGGCTTGTACATGGTTAAGGATGTTTTGGGTGTTGGAGAATCCGGTGGTGTGAATCTACCTGGAGTCTACCTGGAGAGAATTCCAGGGGTCAACGCCCCCGCGGCCCGGTCTGTGACCAGGCCTCCTGTTGGACCAGAGCCTGATCAACCAGGCTGTTACTGCTGGCCGCACGCAGTCCAACGTACGAACCACAGCCCGGCTGATCCGGTACCGACTTGAGGTGCCTGTCCATCAGCAAAACTGATCATATAATGATGGGGCTGGCTAGGCATAGCATTACATAAGAACATAAGAAAGGAGGAACACTGCAGCAGGCCTGTTGGCCCATACTAGGCAAGTCCTTCACATTCCATCCCACTGAATAGAGTGGGACTGAGCACACCTCCCTGTGGGGTTCCTAATTCAAAGTCTTTAGTTATACTTCTATGCCCCTGGAACAACACAGAAGACTTTCTGTTGAACAGGTAGCCTTTAATCCAGCGGAGAAGCCATCCTCCAACATTCATTCTGGTAAGTTCACTAATGATTACATGTCGGTTGGCAACATCAAAAGCAGATTTAAGGTCAAGGAAGGTATTGTATGAGCTGTCAGTGTGCAGAGTGAGAAAGGTGGCTATGCAATGGTGCACACTCCTTCCATGCATGAAGCCATGCAACCGGGGGGACAAAAAATGTTTGATTCTGTACATGAGACGATTAAGAATCATCCTCTCAAATGTTTTACATAAGCAGCTAGTAAGATATATTGGGCGAAATGAATTTTGTTGATTGGGCTTAGGAATGGGAATAATGAGGCTGTTGGTCCAAGATTTAGGGAGCTCCCCAGTTACATAGCTCATGTTGTATAATTCGAGTAAAGGTGTGGAGGTGTTGATTCACCGGGAATTCTCCCGGACCGGGTCTTTACCAGATGGTGACCCGGCTCCGGATCCCTGGCGTGGGAGTAGCAGAGACCGAAGTCTCCCATGGGAGGGGGTACCCCTCAGCGGTGGGACCAACTGGTCCCAGGCCTAGCCATATTCGCCCACAAGCACGTAGGTAGATAGTTGCTAGGCCCCTCTGGTCTGCCACCTTCCCCGCCCCAAGGAGGCTGACGGGAAGGGCAGGCTTGCGAGCCGCAGATGGTAGCAAGCTCCAGCCTTGGCACCTACCCTGCCCTAGAAGGGCTGGGCATGGTGATCGACCCGAGTAAAGGATTGCCTGTTGGAGTTGCCCTTAGTTAGTGCTGCATCAAGTTCAAAGTCAGTGAAAGGAATGTTACAGTCATCTTCCTTGCTGAGCATAAAACAAACAAGTCTCTCCCTAGCATCATATTTGTCATTTAATTTCGCCTGTGTGGTACTGGGAAGATTTTCATAGCTTGATGTAACAGCCCAAGCATTGACTAGCTCATTCGCCCTATGTAAGGGATGAGGGTGCGCAATCTGACCAGTTCTGTTACCCTTAATTCTATTTATGAGTTTTCTCACATGTCTCGCGGGAGTGACTGTGGTAATTAAATTGGCGGTCATCTGCCGTTGAGCTTATTTATATTTGTAAGTGGCGGTGAAGCCCATACAAGTAGTCTCATAATTCCCCACACACCCCTTTAAAATTATGATTAACGAATATAACCATTTTGATAACTCAGTGTAACCCAGGATAACCCGGCATAACTCAGGAAACCCCGGTATAATCCAGGAAACCCCAGTATAACCCAGTGTAATCTCTAGTCTCGTTGCAAACCTTTTCACTTTCTTTAATTTCCTGACTTGTTTGGCCAGTGTGGGTTCCAAACTGGTGCTGCATACTCCAATATGGACCTGATGTACAAGGTGTACAGAGTCCTGAACGACTTGTGTTGAAGATTGTTGTTAGTGGTACACAGAGCTCCTCTGCCAGGACCCAGGGAGATGTTATCTGGCCCAATCGCCTCTGAGGTATCTAGTTCGCTTAGCAGCCTCCTCACCTCTTCCTCGGTTGTATGTATTGTGTCTAGAACTTGGTGGTGTACCCCACCTCTCCGTGTTATAGGAGTCCTTTCTGTCTCATCCATGATGAGCACTGGTCACAGACCGGGCCGCGGGGGCGTTGACCCCCAGAATACCCTCCAGGTATATTTCATATATACCTCCTTCAGCTGACTTAAAATTTGCATAGACTGTATATTAAAGTCCAATTTCTCAACAGTGTCACTGTTAACCTAAATCACATATATATAAATATATATCAAGTTAATAATTCAGAACACATAATAAGAATTAGTATGTATATATGTGTCTCCATGAATGTGCAGAGAACCTTCACGGCACGCATAACTGCGATAAACCACCTCAATTACTGAGAACGCTTGAAGTTCCTAAACCTGTACTCTCTAGAACGCAGGCGGGAGAGATACATTATTATATACACTTGGAAAATCCTAGAGAGATTAGTACCAAACTTACACACGAGAGTCACTCCCTACGAAAGCAAAAGACTTGGCAGACGATGTAACATCCCCCCAATGAAAAGCAGGGGTGCCACTAGCACGTTGAGAGACAACGCAATAAGTGTGAGGGGCCCAAGACTGTTCAACTGCCTCCCAGCGTACATAAGGGGGATTACCAATAGACCCCTGGCTGTCTTCAAGCAGGCACTGGACAGGCACCTAAAGTCGGTACCTGACCAACCAGGCTGTGGTTCGTAAGTCGGACTGCGTGCGGCCAGCAGTAACAGCCTGGTTCATTAGGCTCTGATCCACCATGAGGCCTGGTCACAGACCGGGTCGCTTGGGTGTTGACCCCTGGAACTCTCCAGGTAAGTAGTTTTGTGTCTGACTACATGTACACTGAAAGTTTCTATGTACACTGAAGGCTTCTATGTCTCACTACATGTACACTGAAAGTTTCTATGTCTCACTACATGTACAGTGAAAGCTTCTATGTCACACTACATGTACACTGAAAGTTTCTATGTCTCACTACATGTACACTGAAAGCTTCTATGTCTCACTACATGTACACTGAAAGTTTCTATGTCTCACTACATGTACACTGAAAGATTCTATGTCTCACTACATGTACACTGAAGGCTTCTATGTCTGACTACATGTACACTGAAAGCTTCTATGTCTCAATACATGTGCACCTAAATATTCTATGTCTCACTACATGTGCACTTAAAGCTTCTATGTCTCACTACATGTCATTGAAATCTTCTATGTCTCACTACATGTACACTGAAAGCTTCTATGTCTCACTACATTTGCACTGAAAGCTTCTATGTCTCACTACATGTACACTAAAAGTTTCTATGTCTCACTACATATACACTGAAAGCTTCTATGTCTCACTACATGTACACTGAAAGCTTCTATGTCTCACTACATGTACACTGAAAGCTTCTATGTCTCACTACATGTGCACTGAAAGCTTCTATGTCTCACTACATGTACACTGAAAGTTTCTATGTCTCACTACATGTGCACTGAAAGCTTCTATGTCTCACTACATGTACACTGAAAGCTTCTATGTCTCACTACATGTACACTGAAAGCTTCTATGTCTCACTACATGTACACTGAAAGCTATGTCTTACTACATGTACACTGAAAGCTTCTGTCGCACTACATGTACACTGAAAGTTTCTATGTCTCACTACATGTACACTGAAAGTTTCTATGTCTCACTACATGTACACTGAAAGTTTCTATGTCTCACTACATGTGCAATGAAAGCTTCTATGTCTCACTCCATGTACACTGAAAGCTTCTATGTCACACTACATGTACACTGAAAGCTTCTATGTCACACTACATGTACACTGAAAGCTTATATGTCTCACTACATGTACACTGAAAGCTTCTATGTCTCACTACATGTACACTGAAAGCTTCTGTCTCACTACATGTACACTGAAAGCTTCTATGTCTCACTACATGTACACTGAAACCTTCTGTCTCACTACATGTACACTGAAAGCTATGTCTCACTACATGTACACTGAAAGTTTCTATGTCTCACTACATGTACACTGAAAGTTTCTATGTCACACTACATGTACACTGAAAGCTATGTCTCACTACATGTACACTGAAAGTTTCTATGTCTCACTACATGTACACTGAAAGTTTCTATGTCTCACTACATGTACACTGAAAGCTGTCTCACTACATGTACACTGAAAGTTTCTATGTCTCACTACATGTACACTGAAAGTTTCTATGTCTCACTACATGTACACTGAAAGTTTCTATGTCACACTACATGTACACTGAAAGCTTCTATGTCTCACTACATGTACACTGAAAGCTTCTATGTCTCACTACATGTACAATGAAAGCTTCTATGTCTCACTACATGTACACTGAAGGCTTCTATGTCTCACTACATGTACACTGAAAGCTTCTCTGTCTCACTACATGTATACTGAAAGCTTCTATGTCTCACTACATGTACACTGAAAGCTTATATGTCTCACTACATGTACACTGAAAGCTTCTGTCTCACTATATGTACACTGAAAGCTTCTATGTCTCACTGCATGTACACTGAAAGCTTCTGTCTCACTACATGTACACTGAAAGTTTCTATGTCTCACTACATGTGCACTGAAAGCTTCTATGTCTCACTACATGTACACTGAAAGTTTCTGTCTCACTACATGTACACTGAAAGCTTCTATGTCTCACTACATGTACACTGAAAGCTTCTGTCTCACTACATGTGAACTGAAAGCTTCTATGTCTCACTACATGTACACTGAAAGCTTCTATGTCTCACTACAGGTACACTGAAAGCTTCTATGTCACACTACATGTACACTGAAAGCTTCTATGTCTCACTACATGTACACTGAAAGCTTCTATGTCTCACTACATGTACACTGAAAGCTTCTATATCTCACTACATGTACACTGAAAGCTTCTATGTCTCACTACATGTACACTGAAAGCTTCTATGTCTCACTACATGTACACTGAAAGCTTCTATGTCTCACTACATGTACACTGAAAGCTTCTGTCTCACTTCATGTACACTGAAAGCTTTTGTGTCTCACTACATGTACACTGAAAGCTTCTATGTCACACTACATGTACACTGAAGCTTCTATGTCTCACTACATGTACACTGAAAGCTTCATGTCTCACTACATGTTCACTGAAAGCTTCTGTCTCACTACATGTACACTGAAAGCTTCTATGTCTCACTACATGTATACTAAAAGCTTCTATGTCTCACTATATATAGAAGCAACACGAGACATGTCTCGTGATAATTACTAGAGATTTATAAGAGTTTAGAACTCTATTAAAAATTAAGAAAGAAAATCGTATTTTGATGGGACTGAAAAATATATGTAACAAATTGTTTTTCGGAAAAAAATTCTTCAAAATGTTTATATAAAATTTTTAAAAAGCAAGAAGTATAATGTTTAATAGAAAGAAGTGTAGTAGAAAACTTTCTTTTTTTTAAATTAAAACAAAGACAAACTTATGATTTTGCTGTCTTAATATATAAAATATACTATTTGTTTTAATATTTTAATTTTAGAAAACTTGTGGCAGACTTGAAGGGAACTAATCTATTAAACACTGACTTGAAAAATGTCAGACACGAGCAGATATTATAGGTAATATTATAGGATAACCCAGTATAATTCAATATAACCCAATATATCCCAGGATAACGCAAGATAACCCAGGATAACCACTATAACCCAAGATAACCGCTATAACAGTTACGATCAGGATAACCCTGTATAATCCAGTGTCACCCAGGTTAACGTAGATTAACCCAATATAACCAGGATAACCCAGTGTTATTGTTGTGGTTGTAGGTTATTGAAAAGCTGAGTAACCATAACAATGTACTCTCCAAAGCCGCTCCATAACAACAACAACAATAACAAAACAATTATAAATGACTGAACCAAACAAACAGTATTCAATCCTCCTATTGCTCCCAATCCCTTACATTCCTCCTTTCCTAAATTACATTATATCATCCAACTTATAAATCCAACCTATCTGGAGGTTTGACAACTCTGCTGGAACGCCGGAGAATTGGAGGGTTTGCGCTGTCCTGAGGTGCCTCCTCTTCTCTCACCCGGCTTGTTCCTTAGCAAACCTCCCAGGAGGTTCTTCCTGTATGCTAACCTGCTCTTTTAAGTTTATTACCATTATTATCTGTTGTGGGCAGTTCCTCTAAACCACTCCTTACTGCTTCTGGTACTGTTGGAATCAGTGGTTGCTCTCCACTCCTAAACCTTGGCATGAGCTGATCTATATGCCTTTTCCATATCATGTTACCAAACCCTCTAATTAACACTTTGTAATTCCTAACCCTAATACCTCCACAATTTTTCCTTCTACCCAAGGGTCACCTTTCCCAAAAATTCCTTGCATACACAGCATCATCAACCTTAAAATGCTTCACCACTCCTTGAAAGTCACCAGCAGGCATGTTAGACAATGAAGTGTCCTCTTTAACATGACATTTGACAGCGATACAGGGACTTTGAAAGTCCTATGAAACATCATTTCTGCTGGTGTCTTATTAGTGGAGGAATGAACAGTTTTCCTATGGTTATATAAGAACCTACATAATCTGGTATTGAGAGATCCTTTTGTAAACTTGTGTAACCCTTCCTTCAATGTCCGTACTGCCTCTCTCTGCCAGACCATTTGATGATGGATGGTATGGGGCTGGAGTAATATGTTCAATACTATTCTTACTAAAAAAAACTTCCAGTTCTTGGGATACAAA
>WNWK01055116.1:0-11363 GCA_009830355.1 Cherax destructor
ATTTCTACTTGATCTAATTTCTTTATACGGTATAAATGTTCTTTGGGCAGCCTGTATAGTGTTAAGAAAACTGTCATATTGATACCTCTCTTCTTCACCCCAGTCCACAGTTGATAAGTGTTCTCTAAGTCCATTATAATCTGCTAAGCGAAAATCTGGGACCATTACTGAATTATCCCTACTATCATACATCCATTCAATGCTAAAGGTAATTGACTTGTGGTCGCTTGAGCCGAGTTCCTCTGTAATTTCTAAATTATTAACAAGGGTTTCCTTGCTTGCCAGAACCAAGTCAAGTAGGTTATTTCCTTGTAGGTTCTGTTACAAACTGCTTCAAAAGCAATCCTGAACTACTTCTAAAAAGTCGTTAGATTCTAAATTCCCTGTCATGAAATTCCAATCAATCTGACTAAAGTTAAAGTCCCCTAGAATTACTACGTTATCGTGTCTTGTGGCCTTAACAATTTCCTCCCAAAGTAGTCTCCCTTGTTCCCTATCTAAGTTTGCTATCTAAGTTTGGAGGACGGTAAATCACGCCTAAAATCAATTTTTCACACCCCTCTGAAAATTCTATCCAGACAGACTCTGTATGTGTTAATTCAGACTTTATACCCGTTTTTATGCAACAATTTAAATGATCACGGACATAGAGTGCCACCCCACCCCTTTCCCGATACTTCTGTCTACTTGGAACAATTTAAAACCCTGAATGTGACATTCGGCAGGCAAGTCCTGATTTTCATATTAAACCATGTCTCAGTTATTGCAAAAACATCAATATTACCCGTACTTGCAACTAATCTCAACTCGTCCATCTTATTCCTAGCACTACGACTATTGGTGTAATATATATTTAGAGACCCTCCTTTCTCTTTACCCTTCCTGCTCATCTCTGTTTTTCCACTATACCTATTCCTGTCCTTGTCATCTAGTGTCACTAGCTTTCCACTATCCACCTTATTCTGCCTATTACTAGTTCTCCTACAACTTATAATATTACTACACTGGGACTTCTCTGTTTTCCCCCCAAAACCCATACCACTAACTATTTCTAGTTTAAAGCCCTAACAGCTCCCTCCACTGCAGTTGCCAGTGCCCCCACCCCAGACCTGGATAAGTGAACCCCATCCCTGGCATACATGTCATTTCTGCCATAGAAGAGGTCCCAGTTGTCAATGAATGTTACTGAATTTTCCTTACAGTATTTGTCCAGCCAGCAATTGACACCAATTGCCCTGGACAGCCATTCATTTCCAACTCCTCTCCTTGGCAAAATACCACATATGACAGGGTTCCCACCTTCTTCCTAATTATGTCTATTGCTAACCTAAACCTGCTAGTCAGGTCCTCACTCCTACGTCTGCCAACATCGTTGCCTCCAGCACTGAGACAGATAATAGGATTGCTCCCATTACCTCTCATGATGTCGTCCAGACATCAAATCCAACCCCTCTCACTCATGAATTTATCCAACCTAAATTTGAAACTACCCAAGGTCCTAGCTTCAATAACCCTACTAGGCAGACTGTTCCACTCATCAACTACCCTATTTCCAAACCAATACTTTCCTATATCCTTTCTAAATCTAAACTTATCTAACTTGAATCCATTATTGCGGGTTCTCTCTTGGAGAGATATCCTCAAGACCTTATTTATATCCCCTTTGTTAATACCCATTTTCCACTTGTATACCTCGATCATGTCTCCCCTCATTCTACGTCTTACAAGTGAATGTAATTTTAGGGTCTTCAATCTTTCTTCGTAAGGAAGATTTCTAATGCTATGTATTAATTTAGTCATTCTACGCTGAATGTTTTCTAACGAATTTATGTCCATTCTGTAATATGGAGACCAGAACTGAGCTGCGTAATCTAGGTGAGGCCTTACTAATGATGTATAAAGCTGTAATATAACCTCTGGACTTCTGTTGCTAACACTTCTTGATATAAATCCCAGTAATCTATTTGCCTTATTACGTACGCTTAGGCATTGCTGTCTTGGTTTAAGGTTGCTGCTTACCATCACCCCCAAGTCCTTCTCGCAATCTGTATGGCTAAGTTCTACGTTATTTAACTTATAAGTGCTTGGGTTATGGACACTCCCGAGCTTCAGAACCTTGCATTTATCTACATTGAACTGCATCTGCCACTTTTCTGACCACGAATTAAGTTTGTCTAAATCTTCCTGAAGTTCTATGACATCTATGTTTGAATCAATTATCCTACCTATCTTCGTGTCGTCGGCGAATTTGCTCATATCACTAGTAATTCCCTCATCAAGGTCATTGATATATATTATAAATAACAATGGGCCTAAGACTGATCCCTGTGGAACACCACTTGTTACAAGTCCCCATTCGGATTTAACCCCATTTATGCACACTCTCTGCTTCCTATTGGTGAGCCATGACTCGATCCATGACAGCACTTTTCCCCCAATGCCATGAGCTGCCACTTTCTTTAACAGTCTCTGGTGCGGTACTCTATCAAAAGCCTTACTAAAGTCTAAGTAAACTATATCGAATTCTTTATCGTGATCAACAGCCTCAAAAGCTTTACTGAAGAAGGTTAATAAATTAGATAGGCAGGAACGGCCCCTCGTGAATCCATGCTGGGTATCATTAATCAAATTATGGTTATCTAGATGGCTTCTAATAATATCAGCTATAATTGACTCTAGTAATTTGCCTACAATTGAGGTCAGGCTTATTGGGCGGTAGTTTGACGGTAGTGATTTGTCCCCTGCTTTAAAAATAGGAATTACATTAGCCATCTTCCACATATCAGACACTACACCTGTTTGAAGAGATAAATTTAAAATGTTAGATATTGGTTCACAGAGTTCCATTTTGCTTTCCAGCTACTGTCCAGGTTCCTTTCTTCGTTTGAGGATTCACAACAGGAGGATTACTACGAATCCTCTTGTTTTCCTCAGTCAGTCAAGCTTAGCCACCCTCAGTTCCTCCTTAAGCTGCTGGTAGTGTTGCTCAAGAGAGGACATCTTGGTTCAGATTCACAGAGAGCACACTAGACAAATGTGAGGCGATTACTGGGACCGTCACGACGAAGAACAACAAGGAAGGAAAGAACATTGTGTGATAAATGGTTTAAAACCGACAAGTTGAAGATTGAGACACTTATGCAACAGGTCGTTTGTTCTATCTAGGATGGAATATTGCTGCACACTAATGGCACCTTTCAAGGCAGGTGAAATTGCTGACCTAGAAAATGTACAGATAACCTTCACGGCACACATAACTGCGATAAGACAAACAAAAAAAACAAACAAACAAATTTTATTTCATTGCAATTTTACATAGATATTTATAGTTACAATCATAAACTGAAGTGCAAGGAAAGCCACTGACATGCCATGGCATTAGGGGCAGCTTAATCTAATGACTTATAGACTATGTACATAATATTAGAGAAATTGAATGAGTTTATTCTAGTTATATACGTATTGGGTTGTTCAAATTACAATATGATGATATTACACTGTTCAAATTACAATATGATGATATTACATTGTAACAAGGGTTTAGGAGGATGGTAATATAATAGTAAAAATTGAGATTATCTTAAGGAAAATAACATTGAGCATTTTTGAAAGTAATTTAGAGTATGAATAATTAGTTTAGGGTGAGTAGGGGTAACATAATAGTAACATATTAGTAAAAATTGAAATTATCTTATAGGATAATAATATTGAGCATTTTTTAATGTAATTAACAGTATGAGTATTTAGTTTAGGGTTAGTAGGTGGTTTTTGAGAAGAGTCTTAAATTGATTTTCAGAAAAGGTTATCTTAGTATTTACTGGTAATGAATTCCAGATTCTGGGGCCCTTTATGTGCATAGAATTTTTACATAGGTTGATATGGACTCGGGGTATATCAAAAAGTGATCTGTGTCTTGTGTTGTGGTCATGGGTCCTATTAAAGTTGGTGAGGAGAATTTTGAGCGGAGGGTTTATATTAGAGTGTAGAGTTTTATGTATGTAGTAGGCACAAGAATAAGAACATAAGAACATAAGAATGGAGGAACACTGCAGAAGGCCTACTGGCCCATACAAGGCAAGTCCTTATCAAAACCACCACTACCTAAGAATTTATTCCCGTACTCACGACACAAATCAAACCCAGCCCCTCCCACTCATATATTTGTCCAATCTCTTTTTAAAGCCACCCAAGGTCCTAGCCTCTATCACAGTACTCGGAAGATTGTTCCACGCATCTACAACTCTGTTCGAAAACCAGTACTTGCCTATGTCCTTTCTAAATCTAAATTTATCCAATTTAAATCCGTTATTTCTGGTTCTTACTTGGTTCGATATTCTCAGTATTTTATTAATATCTCCTTTGTTTATGCCCATCATCCACTTGTACACCTCGATGATATCTCCCCTCATTCTACGTCTCTCCAGAGAGTGGAGATTCAACGCTCTAAGTCTATCTTCATACGGGAGATTTCTGTATGATGAAGCTCTACTTCACCTAGTTTATAAATTCGAGGGATATTTTCATTACCAAGGACTAGTACCTTACACTTGTCCACATTGAACTTCATCTGCCACTTTTGAGACCAAGACATTAATTTGTCCAAATCCTCCTGGAGTTCACTGGTATCCTCCTCAGAATGAATCATACGGCCTATTTTTGTATCATCAGCAAATTTACTCATGTCACTTGCAATTCCTTCATCAATGTCATTTATGTAAATTATGAACAACAATGGGCCTAAAACTGATCCTTGTGGAACGCCACTAGTGACTAATCCCCATTCAGATTTGACCCCATTAATGGAAACTCTCTGCTTTCTATTGGTAAGCCATGCCTCTATCCATGCTAGAACTTTACCTCCTATACCATGAGCTGCCACCTTTCTTAAGAGTCTCTTGTGAGGTACTCTATCGAAGGCCTTACTGAAATCCAAGTAAACTATATCATATTCTTTATCACTGTCTACTGCCTCAAATAAGTGTGAATGTTCTTTATGGTGAGTAGTTTTAGGCTTTTGAATATTGGTGGAGTATGCTGTCTAGAGTGGGAATTTGTTATCATTCTGACTGCAGCCTTTTACACCTCAATTACTGTGAACGCTTGAAGTTCCTAAACCTGTACTCCCTAGAACGCAGGCGGGAGAGATACATGATTAAATACAATTGGAAAATCTTAGAGGGATTAGTACCAAACTTGCACACGAAAATCACTCCCATGATTCATTACCTTGTAACTAGTGAATTCATTACCTTTGTACCTAGTTCAGCTATCAAAACCTTGGGGCCCAGTCTCTGGACCCATTATATACCTCTGTAATCTGTAAATACCTTTGTAACTTGTCATGATTGTGACCAGATCTACCTGAGTTCATTACCTTTGTAACTTGCCCACAAAATGGGTATGGGGTGCATAATAAAGATATTAAACTAACTAAACAGTTGTGCAACACGTACTCTGTTACCAAATATAATATAGAAGGTTTTGTCAGTATTAAGTGTAAGTTTATTGGCAGTCATCCAGGTCGATATTTTTACAAGCTCTTCGTTAACAATGGTGTTGAGTGAGGCAAGATTTGTATGGGAGATGCCATAAGTCGTGTCGTCAGCAAAGAGAATAGGTTTAAGGTACTGAGATACATTGGGAAGATCATTGATGTATAAAAGGAAGAACAGGGGAACAAGTACACTCCCTTGTGGCACTCCAGTATCAAGTGGTCGTGTTGATGAGGTTGTGTCCTTGATAGAGACGTATTGATACCTGTTAGTAAGATAGGATTTGAAATTTGAAACTTGACCATTATATACCATAAAGGTCAAGTTTGTGGAGTAAGATGCCGTGGTCTACTGTGTCAAAAGCTTTCCTTAGGTCAATAAAGAGTCCTAATGGATATTCATTATTTTCCAGTGCTGTGTAAAGCAGGTCTAGCATTTTTAAAATTGCGTCATTTGTGCTTTTGTTTTATGAATCCAAATTGGCAGGGGTTGAGTATGCTTTGCGCTGTTATATGTATAAACGTAAGTAAGTAAATTTACTTACATGATTCATTACCTTTGTAACTTGTGAGTTCATTACCTTTGTAACTTGTGAGTTCATTACCTTTGTAACTTGTGAGTTCATTACCTTTGTAACTTGTGAGTTCATTACCTTTGTAACTTTTGAGTTCATTACCTTTGTAACTTGTGAGTTCATTACCTTTGTAACTTGCTCAGCTATCAAAACTTTGGGGCCCAGTCCCTGGACCCATTATATACCTCTGTAATCTTTTGACTACCGCCCACAGGATGGGTATGGGGTTCTAAGACCGTGGGAATACTATCCAAGATACGGTACTATGTTCCACAACCAGCTCTCCTTACCCTATATCACTCACTCATTTACCGCTACCTCACCTATGGAATCTGCGCATGGGGCTCTACATCAATAACTAATCTCAGACCACTAATAACACAACAAAAGGCAGCAGTTAGAATGATAACAAATTCACACTCCAGATCTACCTACTCCACCAATATTCAAAAACCTAGACTTACTCACCATACAAGACATCCATACTTTTTACTGTGCCTATTACATACATAGAACACTCTATGAAAATATTAACCCACCACTCAAACTTCTCCTTACCAATTTTAACAGGACACATGACCATAACACTAGACACAGATCACTCCTTGATATTCCCCGTGTCCATCTAACACTATGTAAAAACTCAATGCATATAAAAGGCACGAAAATTTGGAATTCATTACCTGTCATTGCCAAAGAAACCCTACCTGTACCCCAATTCAAAACGATGCTAAAAAACCACCTTCTCACCAAAAGCTAATTGCTCAATATCAAACATTCCCAGCAAAGTAGAATAATCACTTAACGTAAAAAACTGACTAATCAATTGAATGTAAAACCTGTTATGAATATTACATACTTAGCTAATTATTTCCACAACACTTACATTATAATGACCACGTAAACTAACTGCAATGCAATTAATTGTTTTAAATTGTTATCTCACTCAATTAGTTGCAATGCTACAATTAATTGATATGTTCAACTTATATTCAAACTTTATAACTTAGATATGCAACTTTACTAATTTTATAAATTATCAACCATAACTTTTTATTATTTTATTATGATTATTGCTTTAATTTGTTTAATCTGATTTAATTAATTTTTTAATGAAGACAAAAGTACAAAACTATGTTTAAAAAATGACATGTCTAAACTATGTTCAAATTTCATAGCTTAAATACTCTACCTGGAGTCTACCTGGAGAGAATTCCAGGGGTCAACGCCCCCGCGGCCCTGTCTGTGACCAGGCCTCTTGTTGGACCAGAGCCTGATCAACCAGGCTGTTACTGCTGGCCACACGCAGTCCAACGTACGAACCACAGCCCGGCTGATCAGGTACCGACTTGAGGTGCCTGTCCAGTGCCTGCTTGAAGACAGCCAGGGGCTTGTCGGTAATCCCCCTGATGTATGCTGGGAGGCAGTTGAACAATCTTGGGCCCCTCACACTTATTGTGTTGTCCCTCAACGTGCTAGTGGCACCCCTGCTCTTCATTGGGGGAATGTTACATCGCCTACCGAGTCTTTTGCTTTCGTAGGGAGTGATTTTTGTGTGCAAGTTTGGTACTAATCCCTCGAGAATTTTCCATGTGTATATAATAATGTATCTCTCCCGCCTGCGTTCTAGAGAGTACAGGTTTAGGAACTTCAAGCGTTCCCAGTAGTTGAGGTGGTTTATCGCACTTATGCGTGCGGTGAAGGTTCTCTGCACATTTTCAAGGTCAGCAATTTCACCCGCCTTGAAAGGTGCAGTTAGTGTGCAGCAATATTCCAGCCTAGATAGAACAAGCGATCTGTAAAGTGTCAACATGGGCTTGGCATCCCTGGTTTTGAAGGTTCTCATTATCCATCCTGTCATTTTTCGAGCAAATGCAATTGCTACATTGTTATGGTCCTTGAAGGTGAGATCCTCTGACATGATCACTCCCAGGTCTTTGACATTAGTTTTTCGCTCTATTGTGTGGTCACCTATACTCATTGTAAAATATCTACAAAAATTCTTACAATTTAGTTTTAAGTTAATTTTAAGTCTGCCCAAAATGCCCTGCATATTAGGGGCTTTAGGCATGTACACCTCATGTAATCTCTATAACCAAATGTAATTCTTTGTATCATGTCCAAATAAACTATTATTATTATTATTATTATTATTATTATTATTATTATTATTATTATTATTATTATTATTATTATTATTATTATTATTATAATAATAAATATATCAAACTAAAAAAACAACTATGAAAGCAAAAGACTCGGCAGACGATGCAACATCCCCCCAATGAAAAGCAGGGGTGCCACTAGCACGATGAGAGACAACACAATAAGTGTCAGGGGCCCAAGATTGTTCAACTGCCTCCCAGCATACATAAGGGGGATTACCAATAGACCCCTGCCTGTCTTCAAGCAGGCACTGGACAAGCATCTAAAGTCAGTACCTGACCAGCCGGGCTGTGGTTCGTACGTCGGTTTGCGTGCGGCGAACAGTAACAGCCTGGTTGATCAGGCCCTGATCCACCATGAGGCCTGGTCACAGACCGGGCCGCGGGGGCGTTGACCCCCGGAACCCTCTCCAGGTATACTCCAGGTATGGGAATCTTTACTGAAGAAACGTTTTGTCACGCAGTGGCTTCATCAGTCCATTATAAAACAGAAAGGTGTAAGGAGAGGAAGAGTTTGAGGTAATCAGTCCCTCAACCTTTCTGCTTTGTATTGGACTGATGAAGCCACTGTGTGGCGAAACGTTTCTTCAGTAACGCTTCCCATATGTTGCATAAGTGTCTCAATCTTCAACTTGTCGGTTTTAAATCATTTATCACATCTGTCAGACACTGCAACATCATGGGATCTTGATACAAGGAATTCTTCAACACTTGTCCAACCTTTGGACGAAGACCGACTTACACTAGTGGATGGTTCCACAGTGATCCCGCCTCCTCCTGCTTCCACTCACCTGACTACAATATATAAGCCACTTCTATAGCCATATGCTGCACTTTCTGCAAGATTGATAGACTGAATGCATCGATTCCAGGCTGAGGGACTGATTACTTCAAACTCCTCCAGAAGCAGATTATTTCCCCTCGTTGGTTCTATCACAAACTGCTCAAAAAAACAATCTTGATCTACGTCCAGGAAGTCGTTTGACTCAAGATTCCCAGGCAATGAATTTCAATCAATTTGACTAAAGCTAAAGTCTCCTACAATTATTACATTATCGTGCCTTGTGGCCTTAACAATTTTCTCCTAAAGTAGTTTCCCATGGTCCCTATCCAAGTTTGGGGAACGGTAAATCATGCCTAAAATAAATTTTTCATGTCCTATCAAACATTCTACCCAGACAGACTCTGTGTGTGTGTGTGTTCCCTGACATCGCCACCCCGTCTTCCTTCCAGTTTCTTCTATCAACATGGATTAACTTGATATCCTGAATGGGACATTCAGCGGGCATGTTCCCATTCTTCATATCAAATCACGACTTAATTAAGGCAAATACGTTACTTTTACCTGAACTTGCAACTAATTTCATATCTTCTATCTTGTATATTACAGACCATTCTGGAAAAATACCCTGACTTTGCTCCCTGTAAATAAAGCATTGCCACGTGTGTACTCACCTATTTGTAATCACCTATTTGTGGTTGCAGGGGTCGAGTCATTGCTCCTGGCCCCGCCTCTTCACTGATTGCTACTAGGTCCTCTCTCTCCCTGCTCCATGAGCTTTATCAAACTTAGTCTTAAAACTATGCATGGTTCCTGCCTCTACTATGTCGCTTTCTAGGCTATTCCACTTCCTGACAACTCTATGACTGAAGAAATACTTCCTAACATCCCTTTAACTCATAGGAGTCTTCAACTTCCAATTGTGACCTCTTGTTTCTGTGTCCCCTCTCTGGAACATCTTGTCTCTGTCCACCTTATCTATTCCTCGCAGTATTTTATATGTCGTTATCATGTCTACCCTAACCCTTCTGTCCTCTAGTGTCGTCAGGCCGATTTCCCTTAACCTTTCTTCGTAGGACAATCCCCTTAGCTCTGGGACTAGTCTTGTTGCAAACCTTTGCACTTTCTCTAATTTCTTGACGTGCTTGACCAGGTGTGGGTTCCAAACTGGTGTTACATACTCCAGTATGGGCCTGACGTATATGGTGTACAGAGTCTTGAATGATTCCTTAGTGAGGTATTGGAACGCTATTCTTAGGTTTGCCAGCCGCCCGTATGCTGCAGCAGTTATCTGATTGATGTGTGCCTCAGGAGATGTGCTCGGTATTATACTCACCCCAAGATCTTTTTCTTTGAGTGAGGTTTGCAGTCTTTGGCCACCTAGACTATACTCTGTCTGCGGTCTTCTTTGCCCTTCCCCGATATTCATGACTTTACATTTGGCAGGGTTAAATTCAAGGAGCCAGTTACTGGACCAGGCTTGTAGCCTGTCCAGGTCTCTTTGTAGTCCTGCCTGATCCTCGACTGATTTGATTCTTCTCATTAACTTCACATCATCTGCAAACAGGGAAACTTCTGAGTCTATCCCTTCCGTTATGTCATTCACATATACCAAAAACAGTACAGGTCCTAGGACTGACCCTTGTGGAACTCCACTCGTCACAGGTGCCCACTCTGACACCTCGTCACGTACCATGACTCGTTGTTGCCTCCCTGTCAGATATTCTCTGATCCATTGCAGTGCTTTTCCTGTTACGTGTGCCTGATCCTCTAGCTTTTGCATTAACCTCTTGTGAGGAACTGTGTCGAACGCCTTCTTGCAGTCCAAAAAAAATGCAGTCTATCCACCCCTCTCTCTCGTGTCTTACTTCTGTTACCTTGTGTGTGTGTGTACTCACCTATTTGTACTCACCTATTTGTGGTTGCAGGGGTCGATTCATAGCTCCTGGCCCCGCCTCTTCACTGATTGCTACTAGGTCCTCTCTCTCCCTGCTCCATGAGCTTTATCAAACCTAGTCTTAAAACTATGTATGGTTCCTGCCTCCACTATGTCGCTTTCTAAGCTATTCCACTTCCTGACAACTCTATGACTGAAGAAATACTTCCTAACATCCCTTTGACTCATAGGAGTCTTCAACTTCCAATTATGACCCCTTGTTTCTGTGTCCCCTCTCTGGAACATCTTGTCTCTGTCCACCTTATCTATTCCTCGCAGTATTTTATATGTCGTTATCATGTCTCCCCTAACCCTCCTGTCCTCTAGTGTCGTCAGGCCGATTTCCCTTAACCTTTCTTCGTAGGACAATCCCTTAGCTCTGGGACTAGTCTTGTTGCAAACCTTTGCACTTTCT
>WNWK01055117.1:0-11363 GCA_009830355.1 Cherax destructor
AGGAAAAGTTAACCAGGCAGGGCACAATCCCTTGTAATGGCTGCAGCAAATTATACGTTGGCGAAACATCCAGAGACCACAAACACGCATTTCAGAACACCAGTACGCAGGCAGAACTGACGACTCAAGAAATGCCTGTGTTCAACACCGAAATTTACACAACCATTTAATCAACTACAGAAACGCAAGACTCATCGCCAGAGAAGACAACACGCAATACCGAAGAACCTAGAATCATCACTCATCTGTATATCCAACAACTTCAACCAGAACAACGGCTTCTACAACATAGCTGAACCTATTGCCAAGAAACTTCTTCAACGCTATCCCACCTAGAACTCAAGAATGGTACACTGAGGTCCTTAAGTCACACTATGTTTTAACTATCACACTACTTTTTAAGACTCACATGCAGCTTCCCACCTGACCCAGCATTCTCCACCTGACTGTACCCTATATATTCTCCATGTTGCTTATTTTCCAGGTAGATCTGTCTGTGACTCGATAAGCCACTGCGTGGGCGAAACGTTGTCAATAAAGGATCACATTATACTGCTTATGTGTTTATTTTTCCACCCTCAATTCCTCCTTAAGCTGCTGGTAAAGTTGCTCAATAGGGGGCATCTTGATTCAGACCACAGGGAGTACACTAGACACGTCTTCACTGAGCTAAGAACATCAGAGAATTATCAAGCAACCTCAAACCAAGTCAGCAATGCCTAAGCGTAAGAAATAAAGCAAATAGATTACTGGGATTTATATCAAGAAGTGTAAGCAACAGAAGTCCAGCGGTTATATTACAGCTTTATACATCATTAGTAAGGCCTCACCTAGATTATGCAGCTCAGTTCTGGTCTCCATTTTACAGCATGGATATAAATTCGTTAGAAAACTTTCAGCGACGAATGACAAAGTTAATTCATAGCATTAGAAATCTTTCGTATGAAGAAAGATTGAAGACCCTTAAATTACATTCACTTGTAAGACGAAGAATGAGGGAAGACATGATCGAGGTATATAGTGGAAGATGGGTATTAATAAGGGGATATAAATAAGGTCTTGAGGATATCTCTCCAAAAGAGAACCCGCAATAATGGATTCAAATTGGATAAGTTTAGATTTAGAAAGGATATAGGAAAATATTGGTTTGGAAATAGGGTAGTTGATGAGTGGAACAGTCTGCCTAGTAGGGTCATTGAAGCTATGACCTTGGGTAGTTTCAAATTTAGGTTGGATAAATTCATGAGTGAGAGGGGTTGGATTTGAGTGGGACTCGCACTTGAGTTAATAGAATCTTCAAAGCTTATTTCTTGGGTAGAATTGAAAATTAGGTTGGGCAATTATTCTGTTAGTGGGACGGATTGTGAAGGACCTGCCTAGTATGGGCCAACAGGCCTGCTGCAGTGTTCCTCCTTTCTTATGTTCTTATGTTCCAAAAGGGTTCTTTCAAGTGTATAGGACGAAGGTGAGGGAAAAGGTAGGACCTCTGAAAATTGGGAATGGACAGCTGACGGATAACGAACTGGAAATGTGTTCTCTATTTAATGACTATTTTTTGTCAGTCTTTACACAAGAAGACGTAAATGAGTTTCCCAGAAATTAACAATTATTCAGTTCCTGAAGAATTCAAGTTAACTAATATTACTGTCACGAGGGACATGGTTATCAAACAGAAAGATAAACTGAAGCAAAATAAGTCCCCGGGACCCGACGAGTTGTTTTCCAGGGTACATAAAGAATGCAAGATGGAACTTAGTCAGCCATTAACGAATGTGTTTAATACGTCCATCATAACTGGTATTGTGCCAGAGATGTGGAAGATAGCTAATGTAGTTCCATAGTTGATGAGTGGAACAGTCTGCCTAGTAGGGTTATTGAAGCTAGGACCTTGGGTAGTTTCAAATTTAGGTTGGATAAATTCATGAGTGAGAAGGGTTGGATTTGAGTGGGACTCGCGCATGAGTGGGTAGAATTGTCAAAGCTTATTTCTTGGGTAGCATTGAAAATTGGGTTGAGCAAATATTCTGTTAGTGGGACGGATTGTGATGGACCTGCCTAGTATGGGCCAACAGGCCTGCTGCAGTGTTCCTCCTTTCTTATGTTCTTATGTTCTTATTCAAATCAGGGGATAAGTCAATTCCATCAAATTACCGTCCAATAAGTCACTATAGTAGGCAAATTATTAGAATCAATTATAGCTGATATTATTAGAAGTCACCTTGAAAACATAATTTGATTAATGAATCTCAGCATGGGTTCACGAGAGTCGTTCCTGCCTAACAAATTTACTGACGTTTTCAATAAAACATTTGAGGCAGTAGACAGTGATAAAGAATATGATATAGTTTAGAAAAATAAACACATAAGCAGTATAATGTGATCCTTTATTGACAACGTTCGCCCACGCAGTGGCTTTATCGAGGGCACAGACAGATCTACCTGGAAAATGAGCAACATGGAAATATATAGGTACAGTCAGGTGGAGAAAGCTGCATGTGAGTCTTAAAAAGTAGTGTGATAGTTAAAAACATAGTGTGACTTAAAGGACATGCAGCTTTCTCCACCTGACCCAGCATTCTCCACCTGACTTCACCCTATATATCTCCATGTTGCTCATTTTCCAGGTAGATCTGTCTGTGACTCGATAAAGCCCACTGCGTGGGCGAAACGTTGTCAATAAAGGATCACATTATACTGCTTATGTGTTTATTTTCTAAACTATATCATATTCTTTATCACTGTCTACTGCCTCAAATGTTTTATTGAAAAACGTCAGTAAATTTGTTGGCAGGAACGACCTCTCGTGAACATGCGAGATTCATTAATCAAATTATGTTCTTCAAGGTGACTTCTAATAATATCAGCTATAATTGATTCAATAATTTGCCTACTATAGATGTGAGGCTTATTGGACGGTAATTTGATGGAATTGACTTATCCCCTGATTTGAATATAGGAACTACCATTAGCTATCTTCCACATCTCTGGCTACAATACCAGTTAGGATGGACGTATTAAAACATTCGTTAATGGCTGACTAAGTTCCATCTTGCATTCTTTAAGTACCTGGAAACAACTCGTCGGGTCCGGGACTTATTTTGCTTCAGTTTATCTATCTGTTTGATAACCATGTCCCTCGTGACAGTAATATTAGTTAACTTGAATTCTTCAGGAACTGAATAATTGTTAATTTCTGGAATCTCATTTACGTCTTCTTGTGTAAAGACTGACAAAAAATAGTCATTAAATAGAGAACACATTTCCAGTTCGTTATCCGTCAGCTGTCCATTCCCAATTTTCAGAGGTCCTACCTTTTCCCTCACCTTCGTCCTATACACTTGAAAGAACCCTTTTGGAACATAAGAACATAAGAACATAAGAAAGGAGGAACACTGCAGCAGGCCTGTTGGCCCATACTAGGCAGGTCCTTCACAATCCGTCCCACTAACAGAATAATTGCCCAACCTAATTTTCAATTCTACCCAATTCTAGAGGTCGTTCCTGCCTAACAAATTTACTGACGTTTTTCAATAAAACATTTGAGGCAGTAGACAGTGATAAAGAATATGATATAGTTTAGAAAAATAAACACATAAGCAGTATAATGTGATCCTTTATTGACAACGTTTCGCCCACGCAGTGGGCTTTATCGAGTCACAGACAGATCTACCTGGAAAATGAGCAACATGGAAATATATATAGGGTACAGTCAGGTGGAGAAAGCTGCATGTGAGTCTTAAAAGTAGTGTGATAGTTAAAAACATAGTGTGACTTAAAGGACATGCAGCTTTCTCCACCTGACCCAGCATTCTCCACCTGACTGTACCCTATATTATCTCCATGTTGCTCATTTTCCAGGTAGATCTGTCTGATGATAAAGCCACTGCGTGGGCGAAACGTTGTCAATAAAGGATCACATTATACTGCTTATGTGTTTATTTTTCCATTGTGTCGGTATTTTATACCACTTATTTCTATGGGCATCTTACTGACAAGGAGAATGATATGTGCTCTATTTTTAATAATTATTTTCTCTCGGTTTTCACTCAGGAAGACACTAATAATATCCCAAGAATTAGGTATTTTAGTGGGCCTGAAGAAGATAAATTATGTAGTATCACAGTCACTACCGAAATGGTTATGAAACAGATAGACCGTTTGAAGCAAAATAAATCGCCAGGTCCTGATGAGCTTTTTTCAAGGGTTCTTAAGGAATGCAAAATGGAACTCTGTGAACCCTTAACTAACATTTTTAACCTATCTCTTCAAACAGGTGTAGTGTCTGATACGTGGAAGATGGCTAATGTAATTCCTATTTTTAAAGCAGGGGACAAGTCGTTACCATCAAATTACCGCCCAATAAGTCTAACATCAATTGTAGGCAAATTATTACAGTCGATTATAGCTGATAACATAAGAAGCCATCTCGATAGGCATAATTTGATTAATGATACTCAACATGGATTCACCAGGGCCGTTCCTGCCTAACTAATTTATTAACTTTTTCAGTAAGGCTTTTGAGGCAGTTGATCATGATAAAAATTCGATATTGTTTATTTGGATTTTAGTAAGGCTTTTGATAGAGTACCACATCAGAGACTGTTAAAGAAAGTGGCTGCTCACGGCATTGGAGGAAAAGTGTTTTCATGGATCGAGTCATGGCTCACCAATAGGAAGCAGAGGGTGTGCATTAATGGGGTTAAATCTGAGTGGGGATCTGTAACAAGTGGCGTTCCACAGGGATCGGTTTTGGGCCCGTTGTTGTTTATAATTTATATAAATGACCTTGACGAGGGAATTACTAGTGATATGAGCAAATTCGCTGATGACACGAAGATAGGTAGGATAATCGATTCAGACGTAGATGTCACGGAACTCAGGAGGATTTAGACAAACTCAATTCCTGGTCAGAAAATGGCAGATGCAGTTCAATGTAGATAAATGCAAAGTTCTGAAGCTCGGGAATGTTCATAACCCTAGCACCTACCAGCTTAATAATGTTGAACTCAGCCGTACAGAATGCGAAAAGGATTTGGGGGTTATGGTGGGCAGCAACCTTAAACCAAGTCAGCAATGCCTAACCGTAAGAAATAAAGCAAATAGATTGCTGGGATTTGTATCAAGAAGTGTAAGCAACAGAAGTCCAGCGGTTATATTACAGCTTTATACATCATTAGTAAGGCCTCACCTAGATTACGCAGCTCAGTTCTGGTCTCCACTTTACAGAATGGATATAAATTCGTTAGAACACATTCAGCGACGAATGACAAAGTTAATTCATAGCATTAGAAATCTTCCGTATGAAGAAAGATTGAAGACCCTTAAATTACATTCACTTGTAACATAAGAACATAAGAAAGGAGGAACACTGCAGCAGGCCTGTTGGCCCATACTAGGCAGGTCCTTCACAATCCGTCCCACTAATAGAATATTTGCTCAACCCAATTTTCAATGCTACCCAAGAAATAAGCTTTGACAATTCTACCCACTCATGCGCGAGTCCCACTCAAATCCAACCCCTCTCACTCATGAATTTATCCAACCTAAATTTGAAACTACCCAAGGTCCTAGCTTCAATAACCCTACTAGGCAGACTGTTCCACTCATCAACTACCCATGATCGAGGTGTATAAGTGGAAGATGGGTATTAATAAGGGGGATATAAATATGGTCTTGAGGATATCTCTCCAAGAGAGAACCCGCAATAATGGATTCAAATTGGATAAGTTTAGATTTAGAAAGGATATAGGAAAATATTGGTTTGGAAATAGGGTAGTTGATGAGTGTAACAGTCTGCCTAGTAGGGTTATTGAAGCTAGGACCTTGGGCAGTTTCAAATTTAGGTTGGATAAATACATGAGTGAGAGGGGTTGGATTTGAGTGGGACTCGCACTTGAGTTAATAGAATCATTAAAGCATATTTCTTGGATAGAATTGAAAATTAGGTTGGGCAATTAAGAACATAAGAACATAAGAAAGGAGGAACACTACAGAAGGCCTGTTGGCCCATACTAGGCAGGTACTTCACAATCCGTCCCACTAACAGAATATTTGCTCAACCCAATTTTCAATGCTACCCAAGAAATAAGCTTTGACAATTCTACCCACTCATGCGCGAGTCCCACTCAAATCCAACCCAACTCACTCATGAATTTATCCAACCTAAATTTGAAACTACCCAAGGTCCTAGCTTCAATAACCCTACTAGGCAGACTGTTCCACTCATCAACTACCCTATTTCCAAACCAATACTTTCCTATATCCTTTCTAAATCTAAACTTATCTAACTTGAATCCATTATTGCGGGTTCTCTCTTGGAGAGATATCCTCAAGACCTTATTTATATCCCCTTTGTTAATACCCATTTTCCACTTGTATACCTCGATCATGTGTCCCCTCATTCTACGTCTTACAAGTGAATGTAATTTTAGGGTCTTCAATCTTTCTTCGTAAGGAAGATTTCTAATGCTATGTATTAATTTAGTCATTCTACGCTGAATGTTTTCTAACGAATTTATGTCCATTCTGTAATATGGAGACCAGAACTGGACTTCTGTTGCTAACACTTCTTGATATAAATCCCAGTTATCTATTTGCCTTATTACGTACGCTTAGGCATTGCTGTCTTGGTTTAAGGTTGCTGCTTACCATCACCCCCAAGTCCTTCTCGCAATCTGTATGGCTAAGTTCTACGTTATTTAACTTATAAGTGCTTGGGTTATGGACACTCCCGAGCTTCAGAACCTTGCATTTATCTACATTGAACTGCATCTGCCACTTTTCTGACCACGAATTAAGTTTGTCTAAATCTTCCTGAAGTTCTATGACATCTATGTTTGAATCAATTATCCTACCTATGTTAAGTAAAAGGACACAAATGCAACTAATGTGACATTTTATTGTGGCAACGTTTCGCTCTCCAGGAGCTTTCTAAGCCGTTACAAGCGTTACATGGACACAGTGGACTATTATATACTTTTCAAAGTGAAGTGTGAATCCTATATCGGTGTGGTGAGTCGACGGTATTGTTTAGTTGATAAGTAGTAGTAGTAGTAGTAGTAGTAGTAATACAATAGGTAGAACAATCAATATGCACATGAGTAAAAGGTGATAAAACAAATACTTTTACTCATGTGCATATTGATTGTTCTACCTTATTGTATTACTACTACTACTACTACTACTACTACTACTTATCACTACTACCTCGACCACCACTAGTATTTCACCTCACTTTGAGAGTATATAATAGTCCACTGTGTCCATGTAACGCTTGTAACGGCTTGAGAAAGCTCCTGGAGAGCGAAACGTTGCCACAATAAAATGTCACATTAGTTGCATTTGTGTCCTTTTACTTAACATATTCCCTCATCAAGGTCATTGATATATATTATAAATAACAATGGGCCTAAGACTGATCCCTGTGGAACACCACTTGTTACAAGTCCCCATTCGGATTTAACCCTATTTATGCACACTCTCTGCTTCCTATTGGTGAGCCATGACTCGATCCATGACAGCACTTTTCCCCCAATGCCATGAGCTGCCACTTTCTTTAACAGTCTCTGGTGCGGTACTCTATCAAAAGCCTTACCAAAGTCTAAATAAACAATATCGAATTCTTTATCGTGATCAACAGCCTCAAAAGCTTTACTGAAGAAGGGTAATAAATTAGATAGGCAGGAACGGCCCCTCGTGAATCCATGCTGGGTATCATTAATCAAATTATGGTTATCTAGATGGCTTCTAATAATATCAGCTATAATTGACTCTAGTAATTTGCCTACAATTGAGGTCAGGCTTATTGGGCTGTAGTTTGACGGTAGTGACTTGTCCCCTGCTTTAAAAATAGGAATTACATTAGCCATCTTCCACATATCAGACACTACACCTGTTTGAAGAGATAAATTAAAAATGTTAGATATTGGTTCACAGAGTTCCATTTTGCATTCCTTAAGAACCCTTGCAAAAAGCTCATCAGGACCCGGCGATTTATTTTGTTTCAGTCGGTCCAGCTGTTTCATAATCATTTCGCTAGTGACTGTGATATTACATAATTTATCTTCTTCTGGGCCTCTGTAAAAATTAATTACTGGGATATTATTAATGTCTTCAGAACCTTGCATTTATCTACATTGAATTGCACCTGCCACTTTTCTGACCAATATTTTCCTATATCCTTTCTAAATCTAAACTTATCTAACTTGAATCCATTATTGCGGGTTCTCTCTTGGAGAGATATCCTCAAGACCTTATTTATATCCCCCTTATTAATACCCATCTTCCACTTATATACCTCAATCATGTCTCCCCTCATTCTTCGTCTTACAAGTGAATGTAATTTAAGGGTCTTCAATCTTTCTTCATACGGAAGATTTCTAATGCTATGAATTAACTTTGTCATTCGTCGCTGAATGTTTTCTAACGAATTTATATCCATTCTGTAAAATGAAGACCAGAACTGAGCTGCGTAATCTAGGTGAGGCCTTACTAATGATGTATAAAGCTGTAATATAACCGCTGGACTTCTGTTGCTTACACTTCTTGATATAAATCCCAGTAATCTATTTGCTTTATTTCTTACGCTTAGGCATTGCTGACTTGGTTTAAGGTTGCTGCTTACCATAACCCCCAAATCCTTTTCGCATTATGTACGGCTGAGTTCAACATTATTAAGCTGGTAGGTGCTAGGGTTATGAACATTCCCGAGCTTTAGAACTTTGCATTTATCTACATTGAACTGCATCTGCCATTTTTCTGACCAGGAATTGAGTTTGTCTAAATCCTCCTGAAGTTCCCTGACATCTACGTCTGAATCGATTATCCTACCTATCTTCGTGTCATCAGCGAATTTGCTCATATCACTAGTAAATCCCTCACGAAGTTCATTTATATATATTATAAACAACAACGGGCCCAAAACCGATCCCTGTGGAACGCCACTTGTTACAGATCCCCACTCAGATTTAACCCCATTAATGCACACCCTCTGCTTCCTATTGGTGAGCCATGACTCGATCCATGACAACACTTTTCCCCCAATGCCATGAGCTGCCACTTTCTTTAACAGTCTCTGATGTGGTACTCTATCAAAAGCCTTACTAAAATCCAAATAAACAATATCGAATTCTTTATCATGATCAACTGCCTCAAAAGCCTTACTGAAAAAAGTTAATAAATTAGTTAGGCAGGAACGGCCCCTGGTGAATCCTAACTGCCAAGATAATGGTAGACAAGTCAAAGGAGGATATGTGCCAGCACTGCCAGCACTTTGTTTAGCGCCCCCTATTACACTATCTCCTGGGGTGCCAAGTTACTGAGTCACTCCGCAGGCAACTAGCACTGATGTTCCCTCCGGAAGAAGACCCAGAGAGTACTGCGGCTACCCTAGTGTACCATGGAGTCAACACCCCAGATAAGCTGTTGCCCTTGATAACGACATATCTTCCTCGTCTCTAGAGTGTCCACAGTAAGGCGTGTATGTGTACATATGCTTATCTCTGAATATACAAATATACCTGGAGTTTATCTGAAGAGAGTTCCGGGGGTCAACGCCCCCGCGGTCCGGTCTGTGACCAGGATCAGGTGGATCAGGGCCTGATCAACCAGGCTGTTACTGCTGGCCGCACGCAGTCCAACGTACGAACCACAGCCTGGCTGGTCAGGTACCGACTTTAGGTGCCTATCCAGTGCCTGCTTGAAGACAGCCAGGGGTCTGTTGGTAATCCCCCTTATGTATGCTGGGAGGCAGTTGAACAGTCTTGGGCCTCTCACATTTATTGTGTTGTCTCTCAACGTGCTAGTGGCACCCCTACTTTTCATTGGGGGGATGTTACATCGCCTGCCGAGTCTTTTGCTTTCGTAGGGAGTGACTCTCGTGTGCAAGTTTGGTACTAATCCCTCGAGAATTTTCCACGTGTATATAATAATGTATCTCTCCCGCCTAGGGAGTACAGGTTTAGGAACTTCAAGAGTTCTCAGTAATTGAGGTGGTTTATCGCAGTTATGCGTGCCGTGAAGGTTCTCTGCACATTTTCAAGGTCAGCAATTTCACCTGCCTTGAAAGGAGCAGTTAGTGTGCAGCAATATTCCAGCCTAGATAGAACAAGCGACCTGAAAAGTGTCAGGATTGGCTTGTATTATGTGAACATCATGCATATGTATATGATCCAATGTAAATATTACAGACGGCGTTGTCGCTTATGAGACGCACCAGATGAACTGTCCAGAACAGTGCTTGTGCAGCATACGTTGCAACATTGCAGAACCCTTCCTCCTACGGGAGCCAGAGACTGGTCATCGCAATATTAAGATCCGTGCCAGGACCTCGGTCTTGGACATTATACACGTACTGTTTGTAACGGCTTGACAAAGCTCCTGGAGAGCAAAACGTTGCCACAATAAAATGTCACATTAGTTGCACCTGTGTCCTTTTACTTAACAACTCATTTACAAGCTAAGAGCCTTCATCCTGCATAAACTCATTTACAAGCTAAATTGTAAAGTGTGACTGGTCAGTAATAACAAGTTGCACGGACGTAAATGATGCCTGGGAAAAATTCAAAACAATGTTCACTGCCATCCTTGATAATATTGCACCAGTTAAAGAGGTTAGGATTAAACGAAGAACTGAACCCTGGATGACTACTGAGATATTAGATAATATGAAATTCAGAGACCAGGTGATAAAAAGATTTAAGGCAAACAGACAGGATATTGCAGCACTAAATGAATTCCAAAGGGTGAGGAACAGAGTGCAGAGGCTTATAAAAGGCGCAAAGGCAAGGCACTATTGCTCAAAAATCGAAGAGTACAAGAATAGCCCCAGAAAGTTCTGGCAACAACTCAAACAGTTGGGTAAAGCCATAAACCCGTAGATAGACCTAACATAGTACTAAATGTCGATAACGAGGTATGCCACGAAACAACTAAAGTGGCAAATTGTTTTAATTCATACTACACAACTGTTGCATCAACATTAGTAAGTAAGCTACCAGCTGCATCAAATACCTTTAACACAGACTCTGATAAGTTTAAAACATACTATATCAATAAAGGAGTAACTCCAAACAGTTGTCAACTAGTAAGTGTATCCATGACTTCGTGCAAAAAGAACTAAGCAGGTTAAACCCAATTAAGAGCACCGGCCCAGATAACATCCCGTCTAAGTTCCTAAAAGATGGTGCCTCTGAACTGGCAATCCCCATTGCTCACATAATAAATTTGTCCATCACCACTAATACAGTGCCAGAGGGGTTCAAGGAGGTAGAGTTACTCCTATTTTCAAGAAAATAGTAGGTCTGATGTCAGCAACTATAGGCCTGTTAGTATACTCAGTGTAATATCCAAAATTCTAGAGAGGG
>WNWK01055118.1:0-11363 GCA_009830355.1 Cherax destructor
GTGTATCTACAATGGCTGATACCGTATCCAGTACACCAGGGCAGCTGCCAGTTTGGGCAGCTCAAAAGTCTAAAAAAATACAGTGAACTGCCCATCATTATATGTTTTTCCCATAGTCTC
Organism: Cherax destructor; assembly: GCA_009830355.1. Taxonomy (NCBI): domain Eukaryota; kingdom Metazoa; phylum Arthropoda; class Malacostraca; order Decapoda; family Parastacidae; genus Cherax; species Cherax destructor. Next base: position 121 of record WNWK01055118.1, read on the forward strand.
AGAGACCCTTGGCCCATGGGGAAAGAGTGCATCCAAGTTCCAAAGGCAAAAGACTCATCGGGGTATTTGGGCCCACTCTGAGAGCTGGATGAATTTTCGCACTGTAATCTGTGATAGACACATAGCAGTATGTACTGAAATGTATCCCCAAACCTCATGTACTGTAATGCCATTTTTATACTAGCAATGTTTTTTTCAACCTTTGTACCATATTATGTAATAAAATATACAAAACTGGTAATATTAAATTACTTAAGAAGAAATTCAAATATTTTTCCTAAAGCCTTTTACCCACTTCTCCGAGGTTATGGGTCCTTCAATTCCCCAGAATGCCCCATCCTATATCAAAAAATGCAGAACAACAACTGTGGAAGACTCCTTGATATGAGAGGTCGCCTCTTTGAGATTTATGAGAATTATTCCCAGGAATATATTAAATTACTAAAAAGAAGAGAAGGAGGCATTCAAAATATTGAAACAAGAAATATTCCTTTAATCAGGCCATTCCTTCAGAATGGAAACATAGTATGTTAGATCTTTTATAATAAACTCAGAAGAATTTGTAATGAACTCAAAAACAAATTACAAAGAAAATTAGATATTTTAATTGAAAACAGTGATTGGACAAAGCATGTAATAACAATTTTGTAATTAACTTATCAGATGAAATATTAGATTAAAATACAACTGCTCCTCTAGGTTTTCGGTACATTTCTCTTAAAAAAAAAAAAAAAAAACTTAATTTGAAATTGCAAAAGCCTTCTGCAACTTAGAAAAATCCTCTGATTTATCCACTGGTAAATTAATATAACAAAGGGGGGATGGTATATACTCTATGTTAAAACAAAATATTCCCAATTGCCCTCAAAGATTCTTTAAGTCTTTTGGACACTTATTAGTAATAAAAATTTGCATCTTACTAAAGCAGATAAAATAAATGCAATAATAATTTTCAAAGAAACTGATTACCAAGATCAAATGAATAATCCCCTAGATGATACTGAAACTTATTCAAAACTTAGAATCCCTTAGAATCTGTTAACAGGAATTTCAATAAAACTATAAAAAGTCTACTAAAAGACAAAGATGAATAAATTAAAAACTTTACGTCCACTAATCCATCTTTACCCTATATGAATGGATTAATAAAAATGCACAAACCAGGTAATCCAGTCAGACCAATTATTACCTCCATAGATTCAGTTTCCTATAAATGATCTAAATGGCTTGTTGATATTTTGAGCCCAATTGTTGGAAAAAATTCTAACTTTAATGTTAAAAACAACACAGACTTAGGGAATAAATTAAGCACCTTGATTGACTTAAATGATTTCAATATGGTTAGTTTTGATGTTACTTGCTTGTTTATGAAAGTTCCAGGTGATGATTTATTAAGTTTCTTATATGAAGAACTTGTTAATTACCATTTACCATTGAGTTCTTACTATCATTAAACTTTATATTGTTAATGCAAAATTTGTGTTTAATGATGAGCTTTATGCTCAAAGTTTGGTATGGCAATGGAAACCCTTCTCACATGTTCTTAGTAATTTATACATGAATTTTTTTGAGACAGGATTGCTCAAACAATCCTTCCTAATAGAGCTAAGTGGTATAGATATGTTGATGATATTATGTGTCTATTGCCTAAAAATATAGATATGAACCTTTTCCTCGTTAAATTAAATTTTTTTAAAATTTACGAAAACACACAAATAACTGTTCCTATGTACACTATTATTCTTCACATCAAGACAGAGTTAAACTATCGGTATTCTCATCAATGTTTTTTGGGGGCTTTGCGTTTTATTTTTTATTAACACATCGGCCGTTTCCCCAAAGGCAGGGTTTGGGCCCGACAAAGAAAAACTTTCATCATTCACTCCATCACTGTCTTGCCAGAAGCTGCACACTACAGCTACAAAACTGCAACATTAACACCCCTTTTTCAGAGTGCCCACTTACTTCCCATCTCAAAGGAACGTCCTGCCTGCCGGTTTCCCTGAAACCCTTCATGTTACCTTGCTTACACTCCAACAGCACATCAAGTCCTAAAAAACCCTTTGTTCCTTCGCTCCTAACACACTCACGCACGTTCTGGGTCCAAGCCCCCCACGCACCTTGCTGGAAGTCCAAGCCCTCACCACAAACCTCCTTTACCCCCCTCCAACCTTTTCTAGGCCACCTACCCCCTTCCCTTCACTACAGATTTATACACTCCAATCATTCTATCTTGTTACATTCCTCTACATGTCCAAACCATCTCAATAACCCCTCCCCCAGCTCTCTGGATAAAGTTTTGGGTTTCCCCCTCCCAATCTCCAAAACTATGGATTCCTGCAATATTCACCCAAAATTACCCTCCCGACATGACATCTCCACTGTCTCCAGCCTTCTCCTTGTTGCAACATTCACAACCAATGTCTCACACCCATACAAAGTGTTGGATAACTATACTCCAACATTTGCCTTTTGCTTTCGAATAAAGTTCTCTGACTCCACAAGCTCCTGAGTGCCCACTCACCTTTTTCCCCTCGTTAATTCTATGATTCACATCATCCTTCTAGACCCATCTGCTGACACATCCACTCCCAAATATCTGAACACATTCATCTCCTCCATACTCTCTCCCTTCAATCTGATATCCAATCTTCCGTTATCTAATTTTTGTTTATCCTCATCACCCTACTCTTTCCTTCATTCACTTTTAAATTTCCTTCTTTTACTACCTTACCAAACCATCCAAACCTCTGCAACTTCTCTTCAAATCCCCCAAAAGCACAGTGTCATTAGCAAACAGCAACTGTGGCAACTCCCACTTTGTGTTAGATTCTTTATCTTTTAACCCCACAACCCTTCCCAACACCCAAAATTCCAAATTTCTTACAACTCCATCTATAAATTATATTATCCCCGTCTAGGGCCTACTTTTACTGGGATATAATCTCCCTCTCCATACATACTCTAACCTGGCCTCTCTATCCTCTAAAAAACTTTTCCCGTTTTCAATAACCTACCTCATATTCCTTACATTTGCAACATCTGCCATATTGCCCCCTATCCACCCTATCATATGCCTTTTGCAAATCTATAAATGCCACAAACACCTCTTTACCCTTATCTAAATATTGTTCACCTAAATATTTCACTGCAAACACTTGGTCTACACACCCCCTACCCTTCCTAAACCCTCCTTGTTCATCTGTTTTCCTGCTCTCCTTCTTACTCTTAATTCTTTCAATAATAACTCTACCATACACTTTACCAGGTATTACCTGGAGTTTACCTGGAGAGAATTCCAGGGGTCAACGCCCCTGCGGCCCGGTCTGTGACCAGGCCTCATGTTGTACCAGAGCCTGATCAACCAGGCTGTTACTGCTGGCCGCACGCAGTCCAACATACGAACCACAGCCTGGCTGGTCAGGTACCGACTTTAGGTGCCTGTCCAGTGCCTGCTTGAATACAGTGAGGGGTTTGTTGGTAATCCCCCTGATGTATCCTGGGAGGCAGTTGAACAATCTTGGGCCCCTGACACTTATTGTGTTGTCTCTCAACGTGCTAGTGGCACCCCTGCTTTTCATTGGGGGGATGTTACATCGCCTGCCGAGTCTTTTGCTTTCGTAAGGAGTGATTCTCATGTGCAAGTTTGGTACTAATCCCTCGAGAATTTTCCACGTGTATATAATAATGTATCTCTCCCGCCTGCGTTCTAGAGAGTACAGGTTTAGGAACTTCAAGCATTCCCAGTAATTGAGGTGGTTTATCGCAGTTATGCGTGATGTGAAGGTTCTCTGCACATTTTCTAGGTCAGCAATTTCACCCGCCTTGAAAGGTGCAGTTAGTGTGCAGCAATATTCCAGCCTAGATAGAACAAGCGATCTGTAAAGTGTCAACATGGGCTTGGCATACTTGGTATACTTAACAGACTTATTCCCCTATAATTTTTACACTCTCTTTTGTCCCCTTTGCCTTTATACAAAGGAACTATGCATGCTCTCTGCCAATCCCTAGGTACCTTACCCTCTTCCATACATTTATTAAATAAAAACACTAACCACTCCAAAACTATATCCCAACCTGCCTTTAACATTTCTATCTTTATCCCATCAATCCCAGCTGAATTACCCTCTTTCATTCTACTCACTGCCTCACGAACTTTCTCCACACTCACAACTGGTTCTTCACTCCTATAAGATGTTATTCCTCCTTGCCTTATAGACGGGAGAGTGTAGTCTCCCAACCTCGACATTGGTGACAAGAAGGCCAGAAACCTATATTCGGTTTAATAGAATGAAGTTTGTCATTTAGCAGGTCAGACCAGCGTTGCTGCCAACGGGTGCGAAGGTGAGTAGCAATGACAGCAAAATAGTCAATGAATGGAACACCTCTATATGAAACTGGAAGGTCATGTACTGCTGACCGCGCAGCAGTGTCTGCCTGTTCATTGCCCTGTACGTCAACATGACCAGGAACCCAACAAAAAACAATATATTTGTGTTTGCTAAAGATACAGCTTAACCAAAGTTGGATACAAAGAACTAGGGGGTGAGGTGTATCAAATTTTCGGATAGCCTCTAAAGCACTAAGGGAGTCTGAAACGACCACAAATAATGACACAGACATAGATGCAATACGGATAAGTGCCACAAGAATGGCATACATTTCACCCATAAATATGCTAGCCGAGGATAATAGATGCTGTCCGGAAACACAGCTGCGAATCCGACGCCGTCAGATGACTTAGAACCATCGATGTACACTGCGATGGCATAGAAATGACAACGGAAGTGGTCTAGAAAAAGAGAGCGAGAAGCCACCTTAGGTAGTTGGGCTTTCGCGCAAGGCAAAGAAAAACAACAGACACGGACAGCAGGAACTTCCCAAGGGGGTAGGAGAAAGGGAGATGCCACATGAACATAGAAAGGTGGTAGCTGAAGGGAAGACAAGAGCGAATGTAGACAAAAAGGGACAAAGTAAACAGGGTCGACAAACAAATAAAGAGCATCTACTAACATCTGTGACAATCCTATACATGGAAGGATTGTGGAGGTCATGAGAGCAAACATAATAGCGAAGGCAATGTGCATCACGACGATCGGACAAGGATGGAATGTTCGCTTCTACATAGAGGCTCTCAACCGGGGAAGAACGAAAAGCACCAAGGCATAAACGCAATCCCTGGTGATGTATGGGATTAAGGCTGGACAGAGTAGCAGGGGAGGCCGCCGAATATATCTGGTCACCATAATCGAGTTTCGATAAAGTTAGGGCTGAATGCAGGCGAATGAGTTCTACGATCAGCCCCCATGAAAGATGTGCTAGGGTTTTAAGGAGGATCAGCCGGCTATGACAAGTTGCCTTCAGAGAGGTAATGTGAGGTTTCCAGGACAATCGACAGTCAAACAGGAGGCCGAGAAACCAGACTGTATCACGTTCTGGGATATGTGAGCTGTATAGGTACAATGGATGATCAGAGACCACTGAAGGTCTAGTAAACGTAATTTGGTGAGTTTTGCCACTAGAAAATTTAAACCCATGAGTGGTGGCCCAATCGGAAACCCGGTTGACGGCATGCTGGAGGGAAAATGCAATGAGGTGACAGTCAGCACCCGCACAAGCTATAGCAAAGTCATCAACATAAAGCGATGACCAAATATTAGATGGGAGAACAGATGCCAGATTATTTATAGCAAGGAGAAAGAGTGTTGTGCTCAGAACACATCCCTGGAGGGACACCTTCAGCTTGGACAAACTCCTTGGAGAGTACATTACTAACCCGGACACGGAAATGTCTTTCAGTTAAGAAGGCCTTAAGGAAAAATGGTAGATTGCCTCACAGGCCTAAGGAGTGGGCCTGGGCCAAAATATTATACCTCCAAGTTGTGTCATAAGCCTTCTCAAGGTCATAAGAGATGTTGATAACCAAGTGGTTATTAGCAAAGGCATTACGAATATACATATCCAAGCGCAGCAAGGGGTCAATGGCAGAACGGCCCTTACGAAAGCCATATTGACTAGTGGAGAGACTACTGTGCGTCTCTAAATACCACATCAAACGTCTATTAACTACACGTTCCATCACCTTGCAAACTGCACTGGTAAGAGCGATGGGACGGTAGTGGGAGGTATCATGTCCCATAGTACCCAGTTTGCGAAAAGGGAGAACAATAGCAGACTTCCACTGCTGGGGAAGAACTCCTTGTGACCATATAAGATTAAAGAGTCGTAAGAGGACAGCAAGAGCTGACAGATGTAAATGCTGTAGCATACAAATATGTATGTTATCTGGCCCAGCTGCCGATGATCGGCAAGCGGAGAGTGTTGCCTCCAGTTCTTGAAAGGTAAAAGACACATTATAAGGTTCTTCTCTGAGAGAAGAAAAATCTAAGGGCTTTAACTCACTGTCAGACTTAGAAGAAAGGAACGAGGGGCATAGATGGAGCCTCTGAGAAATGCGAACCAGATGATTACCAATTTCAGTGGCAACGGCAAGAGGGTGTGCTATATCAACACCGGCAACCTGAAGAACAGGAGACGGGTCGGGGGAGAATTTACCACTCAATTTCCGCACTTTCTTCCAGACTGCACTCATCGAGGAAGCCGAAGTGACGGTAGAAACGTAATCCTGCCAGCAAGTGCATTTAGCGTCACGTATGACATGGCGAGCAATTGCTCTCCTCTGCTTAAAATCAAGGAGTCCAATACCTCTAACTCTCCATTTAATAACTCTTCTCTCCTATTTTTAAATGACAAATTCATTCTTTCCCTAGTCTTTCTCAACTTATTAATCTCACTCCAAAACATTTTCTTATTTTCAACAAAATCTCACCCACTCTCTCATTTGCTCTCTTTTTACATTGCTTCACCACTCTCTTAACTTCTCTTTTTCTCTCCATATACTCCTCCCTCCTTGCATCACTTCTACTTTGCAAAAACCTCTCATATGCTAACTTTTTCTTCCTTACTACTCTCTTTACATCATCACTCCACCAATCGCTCTTCTTCCCTCCTGCACCCACCTTCCTATAACCACAAACTTCTGCTGAACACTCTAACACTATATTCTTAAACTTACCCCATACCTCTTCTACCCCATTGTGTATTTGTAGTCCAAAATTCATAGATGAAGAAATCTAAAAAAATTATGAAATAGCTAATGATCTAAAATACCCAAGAAACTTAATTGATAATTTTTTTTAAATTGTGAGAAATTCTTTTTACAATTCAAAAAGGGACAACCAATCTCATTCAACTAAAAATATGTTGGTTCTCCCTTACCATGAAAACTTGGTTGATATGCCTCCCTTCTTAAGACTTTTAATATCAAAGTTGCATTTAAAAACCTAGGCAGTTAAAAAACTTTTGATAAAAAAATTCCCCAAAAATGCTGATAGGTGTGTCTATAAGAATCCTTTTAAAATATGCGATAAATTTTATTACGGTCAAACTGGTGAAAGTCTTGAACTAAGATTAAAACAACATAAATATAGCATTAGAACTGGACAACATTCTAATGCTCTATTTATTCATGTGAGAGATTTTAACCATCCAATTGATTTTCAAAATGCTGAGAAAGTTGTATCAAGCAAGTCCATGGTTGAGAGGAATATAATAGAATCATGTTTCATAAAAAGCAGTTTTGAAAATAACATATTTCTTTTGGTTTATATAAATTGGATTCATTTATAATTAATAAAATTTGGAAAGAATTTAATGATAAATTAGATAAGTAAAAAATCCTAATGCTTAGTAAGAGTATCAGTTGTGTTTCACAGTGAGCTAAACATCTGGTTCCTGGACGATGGCACACTAGCAGGTACAAAGGAGTCCCTTCTAGATGATCTTACACAGGTGATGACACGGGGACAGGAAATGGCTCTCATCCTGAATCCATCCATATGTGAAAACATCCCAGTCAATCAACAAGTGATAGATGCAGTGAGATCAAAACTACCAATAGGATCAGTCATTGGCCCCACAAATAGCGTCTTGCTGGGAGCACCTCTGGAAAGCGATGTCATTGACACAATTCTCAGGAAGAAACTGGAAGAGTTGAGGAGAATTGAACAATGAATAGGCAATCTTGACACCCATTATGCTTTGTACGTTCTCACAAAATGCTTGAGTCTGCCCAGGTTGACATATTTCCTAAGATGTGCTCCTTCATATGATAACCCAATACTGCACGAATATGACAGTATCCTGAGGCAGATATTTACGAAAGTACTTAACCTTACTCTAGAAGATGGGCAGTGGGACCAAGCTACACTCCCAGCCAGACTAGGAGGCACTGGTGTCCGCAAGTCATCACAGATTGCGCTACCTGCTTTCCTGTCCTCATGCGTTGCATCCAGAGGGCTTGTAGCAGCGATTCTTCCCGAACATTTTAGGGACAAGACTGAAGTCCATGACCAAAATTTCTTTGTCGGAGCCATGATCTGGGATAATCTAACGGGCTCTGAAACCAAATCTGCTCCCCCAACGACTACAAACAGTTGCACTGGGATGGCCCAATGATGGAGTTTATAGCCTCAACAATGCTTCAGAGTGTATCAGGGAAGGATAGAGCCCACCTTCTGGCAGTAAGAGCTCCTCATGAAGGGGACTTTCCGTTGGCTGTTCCCAACTCCAGGCTTGGCACACGCCTCGACCCACAGACCATCCGCATTGGTGTTGCCCTTCGACTTGCCACCCCTATTCTAGCCAAACACAGTTATATTTGTGTCAGTGAAGCAGCAGGCCGATTCGGGTACGGTCTTGTGTGCCGTAAATCCGAGGGAAAGATTGCAAGACATGAAGAGGTTAATAACTTTATCAAGATCAGCCTCACAACAGCCGGATGCCCAGCAGTAAGGGAGCCACCCCAACTATGCAGATGTGATGGAAGTCAAAAGTGTCCAGATGGTATCATCCTTCAAGCCTGGACAGACGGCAAGCAGGTGGTGTGGGACTACCCATGTGCATCTACCTTGGCTGATACCTATCTCCAATACACTAGGGAGGAAGGAGGGGCAGCTGCCAGCTTCGGGGAGTCCCAAAAGTCTAGAAAATACGGAGAACTTGCCCAATATTATATGTTTGTTGCCATACCACCCCCATACCAACAATACCACCAATCCGACGACATTCATCTTTGCAAATATACAGGGTCTAAAGCCAGCGACACACAACAAAATACCTTACATCCGTGGACTGCTTACAGAGTCAAATGCAATGTTTGCGGCTTTCACAGAGACCCACATAAAGGATCACTTGGACAATAAAATATGGATCCCTATACAGATGTGACAGAGTGAACAGGCAAGATGGAGGGAGGGGTTGGCCTGTATATCACAGAGTCACCTATATGCTCAGAACTACTAAATGTCTCAAATGATGTAGTTGAAGTTTTAGCAGTAAAGATCGAGAATCAAAACCTGGTCATCGTAGTTGTATACAAGCCTCCGGATGCAACGTCCCAAAAATTCCAGGAACAGCTTCTCAAAATTGACCACTGTCTGGAAAACCTTCCAACTCCTGCCCCCAACATCTTGCTCCTGGGGGATTTCAACCTAAGGCATCTAAAATGGAGGAATATTGCAAATAATGTGGTAGCAGAGCTGTTATGCAGGTTTCTGCATGACATTTAAATATATGTAATATATAGCTATTGGAGAAGTGTGCCATAAATTTCAGGTAATTAGAAAAAACAGTAATAATAATGTATAACCTTTAGATAAATGTAAATGATAATTTTAGAAATATGCTGTGCTTTGGGTGAATACTGTAAAGTAAGTTTAAGCTGTGAAATAAGGAAATCCGGCTAGGGATTTATTTTCCAAATGTTTGTGGTGAGGTGGTGGCGTCGCTTGGGGGAACACATGTTGTCAGCATGGTTAGCGGCTGGCGAGACGCAGCGTGGTTTCAGCTAAGTTTGTGATGTTGTGTTCCTTTTTTGTGTAGCTAACTCAAGCCATAGGCACTTTTATGGTGTACCAGTACACACCTTGGGCTCGGACATGGTCGGGGCTCGGAAGGACGAGTGTGAACTGAAGAAATAGGAGGAGATGTGTTCTGGATGAGGGTAGCGGTGGCTGGGCCGACCCCATAGGGAGCTGTTTTGTTTTTGAGGTGACAACCCGGCCGCCCTCTCCGTCCTGTACTGTTATTGAGGGGGTTTTGCTAATTGATATGTGAAGAGGTGTGTTTGGACTGTAAATAGTTTTAATATAAGTAAATAAATTTATATTTTCTTACCTAGGAATTTTTGGTGTGACCCTTCTGATACCCTAACCCATTGAAGCACTAAACCACAATGGTAATATCAGCTTTGTTTATGGGGATAGACCTGGGAGGCCTAGTTTTACAGGTGTTTTGTGTAACTTTTACCCTTTGCCCTTAGACAAGGCATTAGGCCTCAGGTAAACCCCAATTTCTGCGTAACAAGAGCTAACACCAGGAGGCAGCTCAGATGAAAACTCGCACAACCACTAGCTTTTAAATCTCTGCACCAAATTCACCTTAAACCAGCAAATAACAGAACCTACAAGATTGGAGAATACGCTGGACCTCATCTTCACTAACAATGATAATCTGATACGAAATGTCATCATATCAAAAACAATATACTCAGATCACAACATAATAGAGGTCCAGACATGTATGCGGGGAGCCCCAGATCGACAAAATGTGATCAGTCGAGGGAGCCTTCACCAAATTCAACTTCAATAACAAAAACATAAGGTGGGACCAAGTAAACCAAGTCCTAAATGATATGAACTGGGAAGATAGCCTAAGCATCACGGATTTTAACCTATGTCTAGAACAAATTAACTCTGTGGCAATTGAGATTTGCTCAAGGCAAATTCCTTAAGGAAAGGAGGAGAAGATGCAAACTAGAAAAGAAAGGCACTCCTATACAGGCGAAGTCAAAGAATAACAGAGCGGCTACAGGGGCCAATATATCTGAAATACGTAGGAGACAATGGTCAGAGAAATAGCAAACATCGAACTAAAACTAAAAGGAATCTTACAGGAATCAAGAAACACGGAAAGAACTGAAAGCCATAAATGAAATTGAAAGAAACCCAAAGTATTTCTTTTCTTATGCCAAATCAAAGTCGAGAACAACATCCAGTATTGGGCCCCTACTTAAACAGGGGTGGGTCCCACACAGATGACAGCAAGGAAATGAGTGAGTTAATAAAGTCCCAGTATGACTCAGTTTTTGCGAGCCGCTAACCAGACTGAGAGTCGAAGACCTA
>WNWK01055119.1:0-11363 GCA_009830355.1 Cherax destructor
AGAAACTGCACACATACTGCACATGTGGTACAACAAAGCTTACAGATGCTTTTCTGTGTAAAAATCGACACAAGCAATACACGAACATGTGAGAACACTGACTGAGAGGAATTAATGAACACTCGACTTATCTTCTCTCAAACTTCTCGACAATACTGAAAATAAAATGCTCACTGTGAAGCTAGAACACTCGGGACATCAAGTGGGTGACGTCAGGCGTGACGTCGTGTGATGTCATGGGGTGACATCGCAAGTAACGTCAGGCAGCATCATGGTGACGTCAGTGGAGTCAGGCAGCATCGTGACGTCAGCAGCATGGTGACGTCATGGGTTGATGCGGCAGCAGACCACAGCAAGTGGCTTGGGAGCTGGCCTAACCCACATGGCGTGGTCACACCCCACGTGGCTTGGAGATCCACGTGGCTTGCTGATCCACGTGACTTGGAGATCCACGTGGCTTCGAGTGGCCTCGACAATCGGATACACAGTACTGGCAAGAATACACAAGGAAATTCACAGGAAACAGCAGAGGGAGTGAGAGCATAGTGGTGTGAGTGTGTGGCGGCGTGAGTGGTTGAGAGGCGAGGATCTCCGGCCGCTTCCTAATCTCACCCTACCCATACATGAGGGAGACACACTAGATGCTGAAATCACCACAAACTCACCTCTGAAGTGCTGAAATAGCAGTGCTGAGCTGAACAACAACAGCAGAACATGCTGGCAAGGCTGAGCACGTGACTGAGAAACAGCGTGGGACACTGTGGCATGAAGTCAGTGACGCCATTTCTCGAAGAATTAGACAAATTTCGGCCTGGATCCTGCATGTACCTGTGTCTGGATGCTGAGATTTGCAGACACGACATCAGGATAACTCGTTGAGAGACGGATGCTTCTTGTGTAGAGTGATGGAGTGAAGACAAACTTCATTCCTCCCCTCTCCCCTCCCGGGCAAACACATCTGCTGCGAGGCACCGCTGTCACCATTTATAACGACGCTTATTTGGAGTGTTCTTGGTAGCGGGAATGCAATGATAAGGCTTCGGAGGCTTCTTACTTTATTTGTAATAAAGGGTGAGTACACAGGCTGTGTGTTAGTGGCCATGGCCCGGGGGCCATGTGCCTTGCGAGGGAGAGACGAGTTAGACCTTATTGTCTGAGTGAAGTCTGGGTGGCAAGTGAGGGAGAGGCAGGGTGTCGCAGACTGAAGTAGGTACGCCTACCAGGCTTGCCCTCTGGCAGAAACTATGGAAACTAGCATGGCACGAAATATGAACTCAGCTGGCAGACAGCATGGCTGTCTATGCAGACAGCAAGGCTGTCTACAGAGAGAGCACAACTTTATAGTACCCAGAGTCAGTGGCCAGGCTTCAAACACCTTTTATTGTACAGCAATAAATGAATGGAACAGACTGCCTGCATATGCCACAGCCAGTCATAGTATGAACCAGTTCAAGAAGAGAGCCAAAAGGTACCTAATGAATGTAGCGACAGAAAGGGAGGATGATGATTTTTTATTTTTTTTAGCTAACACACGTGTAAATATAAATAACTCAATTTACTCATTTACCTTATTTTACGTTATATAATAATATATTAAAATAATAAGCTATTATCTCCTATATAATATAATAATAAGGTATTAAAAGGATTCCAATGGAAATAAGTCACTTTGTCTGACTTTTTTGGGTTATCCTAGGTTCTCTACACATATGCTGTTATGCATGATAATCTATGTAAATGTATTTATGTATACCTGAATAAACTTACTTACTTACTATAGATTTTAGCTCTGGTAAAACAAGTGGTCCTTCGAGGTCGTTCACTTTCTTTTGTGAGAATAACTCCCTTTTCAGATATAGGGACATTGATATCTTCAGGCCGTATTACCTCTCGAGGTAAATTATATCAGAATACGGGGTGTCGTGGTGTGCTTTGTTGATCAACCTGAATTTGTTGTTGCCTGGCTTACCTGATCTGAGGCAAGGAACCACTGCCTCCTTTTGGACTTTAAGGATCGTACTTCCAGCCAGCTTTTTCCCATCCAGTATTTCTGTGGCTTAGATGGGCATATCTTGAACCATCTCTTGTCTCACTGTTCTCACTGACCTGGCTGGTTTCTCTTGTTTCGCTGACCGTTTCGTTCAGGGAGAGGTTGCGCAGCTTCATCCATAGAAATCCTATCACATTTCCTCGTTCGAGTCCTCTGTTGTCTCCTTAAAAACATCCATATGACCTCGTCTTTTCGAAAGAAGTCATGTGCAACAGCTGTGCTAGATCAATGACTAGCCCAACACAGGCAATGACTAGCCCAACACAACCAATGACTAGACCAACACAGTTAAAGACTAACCCAACACAGTCAATGACTAGCCCAGCACAGGCAATGACTAGCCCAACACAATCAATGACTAGCCCAACACAGGCAATGACTAGCCCAACACAGCCAATGACTACCCCCAACACAGTCAATGACTACCCCAACACAGTCAATGACTAGCCCGACACAGTTAATGACTAACCCAACACAGTCAATGACTAGCCCAGCACAGGCAATGACTAGCCCAACACAGTCAATGACTAGCCCAACACAGGCAATGACTAGCCCAACACAGCCAATGACTACCCCAACACAGTCAATGACTACCCCAGCACAGGCAATGACTAGCCCGACACAGGCAATGACTAGCCTGACACAGTTAATGACTAGCCCAAAACAGGCAATGACTAGCCCGACACAGTTAATGACTAGCTCTTCTCAACAATGCTAGACTAGCCCGACACAGTTAATGACTAGCTCTTCTCAACAATCCTAGACTAGCCCGACACAATCGTACATGACACTTGTTACCTGGTAAATAGGTTGAATGTTACACACTCATACATTCAAGTGGGATCTGGTGGACGGGATATTACACTTGAATAAGAAAAACAGAAACAACAAACAAAACATTAAAAACAACAGCAGAGTTGAGACTTCATACACAAGAAAAACCATATCAGTGTTGAGAATGTCTAAAAGATTTTTCAGATAGATCTAATCTAATAAAACACATGAGAGTTCATTTACAAGAAAAGCCATATCAGCGTCTGAATGTCTGAAAGATGTTTCACAGACATCTCATCTAATGAAATAAATGAAATAAAATTAAATGTAAGTGTAAGGGAAAATTACTGTAGGTCTGCCTACCATGTGATGATATAACAACGATTCTAGAATAGTGCAGTGAAAAGAAAAGTGTTTCTTGAATAAATATATTCTTTGTGATAACCAGGACACAGCAGAGTGATAAAGTACCAGAAACATAAAAAGAAATCTAGGTGAAGTGTGTCAGTGTCAGACAGTTTCCTCGTCCTGGTGTTGACATATATTTCAATATAACTACAAAGGTTTAAGTTATCACATATAAAGAAATGGCTAGGATACCGATACATAGTGCAAAGACGTAGTGAATCTAAATTGTGAGTGAAATGACTCAAGGATAGTGATAAAACAAGTTTTAAACTAAAATGTGGCATCGCATACGAGAAGTGCCACGTACCCTGGGGCAATTTGTTATAGCCATACGTCTGGCAGCGCAACTAGGGCACCACAGAGGCCCACCATATAACACCATATACCCCAAACCATAATAACCTAATCTTAACAAGAAAACATGCCCTTGACTTGTGTATGTGTGGAGATCGGGAAATGTACCCGAATTGGAAGTCTGTGAGATGCTATACACCATAAGTGTTTTTGATGAATAGTAAGTCTCCGTATTAAACACATCTCACATACCCATGTACTGACTCTAAGACCCCACCACCTGAGTGCACAGCAGAAAGGTAAAGTGAAAATCAGGCTTTTGAGGTACACAGATTGCAAGTAGGATATGGGCAGGATGGCAGTACAGTATACCTGTAAGAAAAGGTCCTTTGAAAAATATCCAGAATCACATGAAACCTATTGTTTTCCAAACATCACGTCTCTTTTGCAAGAATAAACACTGCATCCAAAAACGATGTGCAACTGGGAAGGTGCTTCTGGATTTGCAATAAGGAAAGTACTCAGGAGGAATAATAAATGAAAACAAAAATGAATTCCTGGATAGTCTACCCAAAATATATAGAACATGGGAGGATGGGAGAGGAGTTAACTTCAACACTCAGAATGTCCAGACTACAACAGTTGACTCGAAAATAAATAAACAGACACACCAAAAAATGCAGGAAACAAAAACATCAGCTACTTCAGCCCCCAGCCTTAGGGCTGATCCAGACTCAGCCTCCAGCCTTAGTGCTAATCCGGATTTAGCTAAAGACTCACCCAAAGCCATTGCTCCTATTACAGATGTAGCGAAGGAGAGGTCTTCTTACTGGGGAAAATGTTGGCCTCCTGAAAACCCATAGCAGTGTCTCTGGCTTGGCTACCGAAGGCTGTAGTGCAGTTCTAGGACCTACACAAATTGGGAATACATACACCACGAATTTTATCTAACCAAAAGCAAAATGGTGCAAATTCTATGCTTGGGGCATCTGTTAGCATGGAAAATCGGGGAAAACAAATGGGACATGCAACTTTGAGCATCCCATAAAATGCTACGACCTCCTGTCTAAAAGAGTGTGTCGTTCTACCTCCTGCACATTCTTCAACCCTGAGATGTGCCACTCTTCAGTCCTAAAAATACAACGTTACAACACCAACTGCTCTGCATACCACTTAATAGGGACCAGGAGATACAGACCCGATAAAACAAACCATAGTAGCTAAGAAAACTCCACTCCAGGAAACGAAGAAAGAAAATGGAAAGAAATAACCAAAATAGTTCACCACCTTGGAGCCTTGCTAGACTGGAGACACAGCCAATGCCCCCTCCCACCATGTCCCTCCAGATCCACAACCACTGAAGCCAACAACAAAATCCACCCAACAAACACTCAGCACGACTTCCTTTATATTTGCTAATATACGGGGCCTTAATCCATCCACCACAACAAAATACCTTTTATCAGTGGACTTCTAGGGAAGTCAAATGCAGTGTTTGCAGACTTCACAGAGACCCACGCAAAATAATACTTTGACAATGAAATATGAATAAGTGAGTACAACCTTTTTAGATGCGACAGAAAAAACAGGCAACAAGGGGAAAGGGGGCTGGCCTGTATGTCAGAGTCGCTAATTTGCACGGATATACTGAACCCCACAAATGATGTAGTCGAAGTTATAACAATAAAGATCGAAGACCAAAACTTAGTAATTGTGCTTGTACATAAGCCACCAGATGCAACCTCCCAACGGTTCAATGAACAGTTAATGAAAATTGGTTACTGTCTGAAAAACCTTCCAGCCCCATCCCCAAACATCTTACAGCTTCGTAATTTCAGTCTAAGACATACAAAATAAAAGAATGTAGCAAATAATGTTTTGTAGAAATAACTCCTGGAGGCAGCTTAGATGAAAAGTCACACACATGAGCTGCTGAATTTCTGCAATAAACACACCCTAAGCCAGCAGATACTGGAGCCAACAAAACTGGAGGACACACTTGACCTTATTTTAACAAATAATGATGACTTAGTAATAAATACAAAAATGTAAAAACAACTTATTCAAATCACAATCTAATCGAAGTCTAGACTTACATGCGCAGAGGTCCTGACCAGCATAATGCATACAGCTATGAGGATGCCTTCACCAAAATCAACTTCAATATCACGAACATCACATGGGACCAGGTAAACCATGTCCTAAATAAAACAAGTTGGGAAGATATCTTATATAACATAGACCCCAATCAGTGCCTTGAAAACATCAACTTCCTGGTAGCTGAAGTATGTTCAAGGCATATTTCCTAAGAAAAAGAAGAGAAGAAGTAAACTGGAGAGAAAGTGATGCTCCCTCTACAAGAGAAGACGAAGAATCACTGAGCTCCTCAAGAATGCTAGATTATCTGAAACACGAAAGAAAGCGCTAACCAGGGAAGTGGAAAATATTGAGCTTAAGTTAAAGGACTCATACAGGATCTAGTAGAGACAGAAGGAACTAAAAGCAATTAGTGAAATTGAAAGAAGTTCGAAATATTTCTTTTCATATGCTAAAACCAAAGCAAAACCCACACCTAGTATCAGGCCTCTGCTCAGACAAAATGGAACTTACACAGATGACAACAAATAAATGAGGGAGATCAGCAAAGCAATAGCTAAGAACTATAGACCAATAGCTCTAACGTCCCACATCATAAAAAACTTTGAGTTCTAAGAAGCAGGATTGCAAACCACTTGGATTCCAAACAATTGCACAATCCAGGGCAACATGGGTTCAGAGCAGGTCGCTCCTGCCTCTCGCAACTACTGGACCACTATGATATGGTCTTGGATACACTGGAAGACAAACAAAATATAGATGTAGTATACACAGATTTTGCAAACGCCTTTGACAAGTACGATCATAGTGTAAAAGCACACAAAATGCATACTAAAGGGTTAACTGGCAAAGTGTGCAGATGGATCTTCAACTTTCTAACCAACCGAACACAAAGAGTAGTTGTAAACAGAATTAAATTGGAGGCTGCCATAGTGAAGAGCTCTGTTCCTCAAGGCACAGTACTCGCCCCCATCCTTTTCCTCATCCTCATATCAGGCATAGACAGAGATGTAAACCATAGCACTGTATCATCCTCTGCAGACGATACTAGGATCTGCATGAGAGTGTCATCCACTGAGGACACGGCAAATCTCCAAGAAGATATAAAACAAATTTTCCAGTTGGGAACGGAGAACAATGTGATGTTCAATGAAGAGAAATTCCAACTACTCTGTTATGGAAAACTGGAGGAAATAATAGCTAAGACTGAGTATTCTACAAACTCTAATCACACAATAGAGCGAAAAAGTAATGTGAAGAACCTGGGAGTAGTAATGTCTGAGGATCTCACCTTCAAGGATCACAACAGTGCCAGTATCACATCTCCGAAGAAAATGATAAGATGGATAAGGAGAACGTTCAAAACAAGAGATGCCAAGCCAATCATTATCCTTTTTAAATCATTTGTTCTCTCTAGTCTGGAATATTGCTGCACATTAACATGTCCATTCAAGGCAGGTAAAATCGCAGATCTAGAGAATGTACAGATAACCTTTTCTGCACATATAAATTCCATCAAACACCTTAACTACTGGAAAAGCTTGGAAGCAGTTGACTTATACTCACTGGAGCGCAGGCGAGAGAGATGCATCATAATCTACATCTGGAAAATCCTAGAGGCATTGGTCCCTAATCTGTACACATAAATCACTCCCTACGAAAGCAAAAGACTTGGCAGGCGATGCAACATACCCCAATGAAAAGTAGGGGCGCCATTAGTACACCAAGAGAAACCACAATAAGTGTCCTGGGCCCAAGACTGTTCAACAGCCTCCCACCAGCCATAAGTGGAATTACCAATAAACCCCTGGCTGCCCTCAAGAGGGAGCTGGACAGATACATAAACTCAGTGCCGGACCAGCCGGGCTGTGGTTCATACGTTGGACTATGTGCAGCCAGCACTAACAGCCTAGTTGATCAGGCCCTGATCCACCGAGAGGCCTGGTCATGGACCGGGCGTTGATCCCCTGAATACCCTCCAGGTAGCAACAACTATAACAACACAAATAAAAACAAGATGGTAGCCATGATTTGTTTCAGATTATTAATCGAGAAGGTTAGTAACCCCAGACAACCCAGTACTCTGTCTCATATCCATAGGGGTCCTAATGTTGTCTCTGAGGATGGGACCATACCAGTCGCCGAACAACCAGGTACCTATTTAATGCTAACTTTCCACTCGAGTCAAGAAGTAAACCCCGGTCCTTCGGTGTGGAAGCTGAGGTGACTACGTACAAACACGCCTGACACCTTGGGCAGGATCATCTCTTATGAGCGTGTTCTCCTGATCTCACCTTTGATGGGAAACTTTGTCTTCCATTAGTTTTAAGGAGAACAAATGGACTGCCGTCCCAACATGCATGGCACTGTAGTTGAGGTGCTGAAAACGTGTCTCGGTATTTAGAGCAAAAACTCTATGTAGTACATGGGACTTCAATGACATTTGTCCAGACCAAACTTTACTATGTAAATAAGCCCATGTAATGATAGCACATCAGCACTATTCCATGAATTATTTGAATAATTAAACAATTTTTAAAAAACTAATTGCATGTCATACTAACCTTGACCTTAGGAGATGCTGTCGGCGGAAGTATGACCTTAATATTGACGACTCCTCTGACAGTGTTCTCAGGGGGAGGGGGAAGAGGGCCCACTAAATGTTTCACACTGATGGGCAGCTCACTGCTACTCAGCTCATACTCCTGGGAGCTCTGGTGCTGAATCTTCCCGCGGGAAACAACCTGATGAAAAAAGAGCAATGTTTATCTCATAACATTTATTATTGTAGGATATTTTTAAAAATATCGTGATAGCTGCATTTGTATTCAGCACGTGTGTATTTTTATTGCACAAAATAAAATGGAAGTTACATTTGCAGGTGTTGTATTTAGCATAAATAATATGTTTAATTCAAAAGAATTATTGATTGGGTAACTATGCTAATATAAGCGAAATATTTAGCACAGATATCCATTTCTTGAAACAATTATGCCCTGTGTTTGTAGGTAATATAATCTACTTAAAAAAGAACCGTCTACAAATGTCAGAATTTCTTGTACATAAAAATATTTGTTTAAGGGATCACGACTACGTGAATGCGTCGTTGATGCTACACTGAGAATTATTATCTTTGTGTAGATTTGCTCTGAAATGCTGTTTATAAATAAAAAGGACACATGGCAAGTGCAAGTATGTGTCGAAGGCTTTTCTTTAATACAAGTAGGTGAGTACTCACCTAAATACAAGACATTGACACTGTGTCCTTACTAGACCAGAAATAAAGTTAATATATAACTATCTGTCTGTATAAGTTGCTTTAGTGAAGCAAAGATAATAAATAACTACCAGTATCTGTGGAAGTTGCTGTTTTTTCCAGAAATCAACTTAACAAGGCAAAGTATGTTTGATTCCTTGGTGTATTTGATTGACTTTTCTACAGTACATTAAAAAGTAAGAGAGAAATTAGCATCCCCCCCATAAAAAAAAAAAAAAATAAATCATATTTCAATGTTTTGTGAGGAACATATTTTGGAGAACAAACACTAAGGAAGTGTAGTGAAAACAAAACTGATTTTAAATTTATCTGCCTAACAACACACTGGAAAATAAAATCAGCTAGATGCATGCAAAGGGAAGATGCACGCAAAGGGAAGATGCACGCAAAGGGAAGATGCATGCAAAGGGAAGATGCACGCAAAGGGAAGATGCACGCAAAGGGAAGATGCATGCAAAGGGAAGATGCACGCAAAGGGAAGATGCATGCAAAGGGAAGATGCATGCAAAGGGAAGATGCATGCAAAGGGAAGATGCACGCAAAGGGAAGATGCATGCAAAGGGAAGATGCATGCAAAGGGAAGATGCACGCAAAGGGAAGATGCACGCAAAGGGAAGATGCACGCAAAGGAAGATGCATGCAAAGGAAGATGCATGCAAGGGAAGATGCATGCAAAGGAAGATGCATGCAAAGGGAAGATGCATGCAAAGGGAAGATGCATGCAAAGGGAAGATGCATGCAAAGGGAAGATGCACGCAAAGGGAAGATGCACGCAAAGGGAAGATGCATGCAAAGGGAAGATGCACGCAAAGGGAAGATGCATGCTAAGGGAAGATGCACGCAAAGGGAATACGTATACATTTTTGTGCATATGAATTTCTGAACTATGTGCGCTTTCATATTCATATATTACACGTGTGTGTGCGTTTATAGGCACATATTTATTTGTGTATTTACTTGAGTAAATTTTTGTATGAATGCATGTGCAGATGTATACTTATGCATACTTATATGTGCGTGTAAATACGTGTGCATGTGCATCTATATATACTTGTGCATATGTATGCATGCATGCGTGTGCAGATGCATGTATGTATGCATGCATGCATGCGTGTGCAGATTTATGGATGTGTATATTTATGCATGCACATTTTTTCTGCACTTGCACTTGCATGTATGTTATCTGTGTATGTATGACTGCATGTATTTTTTGTATGGAATCATGTGTAAACGTATGCTGACGTTAATTTATGCATGGGCATATTTTCACGAATGAATTAGCGCAGCTCATGTCGACGGTGGTGACTGGTTGACAAAATTAACTGCCGGTACTTTCTGTGTACTTATATGGAAATACATTTATGAATACGTTCATTAATTAATTACCGTTCGGATATTATATCCAATAATATAAAAACATTAAAAATTATTGGAAAAGGCGACCGAATATATTGAAAGGGAAGCATTATGATTGATAACAGGTCTGTAACAATCATACATCAGTCAAATCTACTCTATTAAAGCATAACCTTTATGGAAGAGGTCTACATAATGTTTTACAGAATACTGTTAATTTACATAAAATATCATTTAAAATATTACTCCACTAAACCAAAGTGTTCTTTAATAATACCATGTTATAGCTACGTGTTATGCTATTATTCAACATATAAGTATAGCATTAATCTGTTTAACGTTACATATTTGAATATATATATATATATATATATATATATATATATATATATATATATATATATATATATATATATATATATATATATATATATCATCAAGAACTGCTACCAGGATTACCATCAACAGGATGGTGTGTGAATATCTGCAGCTGGTGTTGGAAAGTGCTAGAAGACTCTACATCTCCCTCCCACTTTAGAACCAAGAAAAGTGTTGTGCATGTGAAGTCAGTGAGGGAACACAACGGTCACCTATGGGTGGGTGAGGGAAGGCCTAATGGGGGAGAAGGAGGCAGAGGGTGAGGGGTAAAACTATTTTCCCCCCTTCCCCTTCCCCAAACAGGCGCGCGTGTGCTCATGTTATGATAATGAAGTGTTTGTTCACCACGTGTATAGTGTGTATAGTGTATAGTGTATATAGTGTATATTGCATAGCATGTGTTTAGCATGCGCACGGTATGCGCATAGCATGTGTGGTATATAGCGGTGTGTCGGTCATACAGTGTTGTTATAGTGACGCGTCCGGCCGGCCTACCTTATCACACATCCCCCATTCCTCCCTATCCCCCCACTGCCCACCTCAAGGACGGGAGACCCTCTGCTCAACCACCACCACCATGAACCACATTCGGTATGTGTCATGTGCCATTTTCCCTACGGCTTACCACACAGTTTGAGGTATGGCAGATGATGCAGCCAGCCAGCCACAAAGCCAGGGAAATGGTGCACCCAACAATGAAAGAAGAGGCACATGTCAGGTGTGTGTAGA
>WNWK01055120.1:0-11363 GCA_009830355.1 Cherax destructor
TGTATACCGAGTGTACTGTGTATAATGGTTGTACTGTGTATACCGAGTGTACTGTGTATACTGAGTGTACTGTGTATACCGAGTGTACTGTGTATACTGAGTGTACTGTGTATACCGAGTGTACTGTGTATACTGAGTGTACTGTGTATACCGAGTGTACTGTGTATACTGAGTGTACTGTGTATACTGAGTGTACTGTGTATACTGGAAGTACTGTGAATACTGAGTGTACTGTGTATACTGAGTGTACTGTGTATACTGGTTGTACTGTGTACACTGAGTGTACTGTGTATACTTGTTGTACTGTGTATACTGAATGTACAGTGTATACTGAGTGTTCTGTGCATACTCGTTGTACTGTGTACACCGAGTGTACTGTGTATACTTGTTGTACTGTGTATACTGAATGTACAGTGTATTCTGAGTGTACAATGTATACTGAGTGTACAGTGTATACTGAGTGTGCAGTATATACTGAGTGTACAGTGTATACTGAGTGTACAGTGTATACTGACTGTACTGTTTTCACTGAGTGTACTGTGTATACTTGTTGTACTGTGTATACTGAATGTACAGTGTATACTGAGTGTACAATGTATACTGAGTGTACAGTGTATACTGAGTGTACAATGTATACTGAGTGTACAGTGTATACTGAGTGTGCAGTATATACTGAGTGTACAGTGTATACTGAGTGTACAGTGTATACTGAGTGTACAGTGTATACCGAGTGTTCTGTGCATACTGGTTGTACTGTGTATACTGTAAGTACTGTGTATTCTGAGTGTACAGTGTATACTGAGTGTATTGTGTATACTGGTTGTACTGTGAGAGAGTGACATAGTTACTACACTACCCACACATTAATAGGCTGTAGGCACTCCCTTTCCCCATCAAGAGCGCCCACGCCAGGCCTTGAGCTGCGCCTACGGTCTTAGTCACACCACAAGCAGTGACACGGGGCGACCTATCCCGTGACAACCTTGTGATGTGAAATACCATTCGTTAAGACATACGACGCGAATTAGATATATTTTTACCACGTTCAAGGAGCTCTCGCTATTGGAGCAGCCCTCCACGTGAGTCCCTCGAGAGTAGTGAGTGTATTCATGTATCCTGGGGCCCATGTACAGAGGGTCTGGCCACTACCTACGCCAGAGACCTACTTGCAACTCTGTCAACTCACACTGTCCACTGTATAGCATGGAGGTATGTACTTAGTAATTCAGGTAACCTTGGAGGGGGTGGCAGGTCGGAGGCTGAATTTCATGAGTGAACAGAAACCACTAATCCACTTAGTCGTAACCCACAGATATCCTCTATTCTACACACGACCTCATAGTGTTAATTAAAGTGAGGTTGAGCCATTTACACGACCTCGTAGTGTTAGGGTGAGGTTGAGCCTGTTACACGACCTCGTAGTGTTAATTAAGGTGGGGGTTGAGCCAATTAAAACCACCATGAAGGAAGTCAGATTAATTACATTGTTTCCAGCGCTCGACAAAAGCTGTCAGAGGAGCAGATAATAGTAATAATAATAATAATAATAATTTTATTTGGACATGATACAAAGAAAAACCCGCGCGCTTTTATTCTATTGTTGTGTTGTTCTCGGTCCACCGTGTTAATGAACACTCTTGTGAAATAAGTCGCTATGTTAAATTATTTAAGATTAAACATGAATAATTAGTCACTAGAGCAAGACTATAATAAACATGTCTTTATTGAAATATTGTATAAATCTGTAGCACCCTTTAAAAATTATATTCACTTTATATAAATTATATTTATTTTATATTTGTTAAAAGCTTAAATAATATTTATAATAACCACTCTTTTTAAAGGGGTAGACCTATAAGCCAGTGGAAGGCCTCGGTCAGATGACCAAAAGCTCCAGTAGCGGGTCGTAATATGTGTAAGACCCGCGTCAGGAAACACTTGTCCTGTTTCCTGGCAAACATTACTTAACCTATTAAGTGTATAAATGATTATTGCGTTTAACATTTATAACTTGATTGTTCTAATTGTCCCTGACCTCATTCCCTCCTGACCTTATCCCCTCCTGACCTTATCCCCTCCTGATCTAATCCCCTCCTGATCTCACTCCCTGACCTCATCCCCGCCTGACCTCACTCCCTGACCTCATCCCCTCCTGACCTCGCTCCCTGACCTAATACTTTTGCTCAAATAATTTATTTTCCACCTAATTTCTCTCCCTTCTGACATATCCTCTATCATTCAACCTCTGTCCCCTCGCCTATATTCTCTTCTTACTTATTCTCTCACTTTTCTAAAATATTCTCTGTCATACAGTAAGAACAAAGGAATGAAGGAGCACTACAGCAGACCTACTGACTCATGTGTGGAAAAACACACTTATGTACAGTTCAAGATATTTATTAAAGGAAACGTTTCTCCACGAGTGACTTCTTCAGTCCTACCTGGTGTATACCTGGAGAGGGTTTCGGGGATCACCGACCTCGAGCCCGGTCTGTGACCAGGCCTCTTGGTGGATCAGGGTCTGTTACTGCTGGCCGCACGCAAACTGACGTACGAACCACAGCCCGGCTGGTCAGGTACTGACTTTAGGTGCTTGTCCAGTGCCTTCTTGAAGACAGTCAGGGGTATATTGGTAATTCCCCTTATGTATGCTGAAAGGCAGTTGAACAGTTTTGGGCCCCTGACACTTATTGTGTTGTCTCTCAGTGTACTCGTGGCGCCCCAGTTTTTCATTGGGGGATGTTGCAGCTCCTGCCTAGTCTTTTGCTTTCATAGGGAGTGATTTTCGTGTGCAAGTGTGGAACTAATCCCTCTAGGATTTTCTAAGTGTATATTATCATGTATCTCTCTCGCCTGCGTTCCAGGAAATACAAATCAAGGGCCTTCAAACGTTCCCAGTAATTTAAGTGCTTTATCGTACTTATGTGTACCGTGAAAGTTGTACATGAATAGTATACATTACCGACATGATAAAAATTAAGACTCATGTGCAACATCTGGGTTATCTTTATTGTGCAATAAAGATACCCAGATGTTGCACATGTGTCTTAATTTTCGCCGTGAAAGTTCTTTGTATATTTTCCAGGTCAGCAATTTCGCCTGACTTGAAAGGAACAGTTTATGAGATAACTAAGAAAACGAGTATATATAGTGGCAGGAGTCAGGTGAAATGACGCGTGGGTAGCAGTAGTAGTAGTAGTAGTAGTAGTAGTAGTAGTAGTAGTAGTAGTAGTAGTAGTAGTAGTAGTAGTAGTAGTGGTGGTGGCAGTAGTAGTAGTGGTGGTGGCAGTAGTAGTAGTAGTGGTGGTGGTGGCAGTAGTAGTAGTGGTGGTGGTAGCAAGTAGTAGTAGTAGTGGAGTGAGTAGGTGGTAGTAGTAGTATGGTAGTGTAGTGGTAGGTGGTGGCAGTAGTAGTAGTGGTAGGTAGAGTGTATGTAGTAGTGGTAGTGGTGGTTGGCAGTAGTAGTAGTAGTGGTGGTAGCAGTAGTAGTAGTGGTGGTAGTAGTAGTAGTAGTAGTAGTGTAGTAGTGTGGTGGCAGTAGTAGTAGTAGGTGGTGGTGGTGGCAGTATGGGAGTAGTAGTGAGTAGGTGGTGGTGGTGGCAGTAGTAGTAGTTAGTGTAGTAGTGGTGGTGGCAGTAGTGTAGTAGTAGTAGTAGTAGTGGTAGTAGTAGTAGTGGTGGTGGTGGCAGTAGTAGTAGTGGTGGTGGGCAGTGTAGTAGTAGTAAATAGTAGTGGGTGGTGGGCAGTAGTAGTAGTAGTAGTGTGGTGGTGGCAGTAGTAGTAGTATGTGGTGAGTAGTAGTAGTAGTGGTGGTGGTAGAGTAGTAGTAGTAGTGGTGGTGGTGGCAGTAGTAGTAGTAGTGGTGGTAGCAGTAGTTGGTGGTGGTGGTGGCAGTGTAGTAGTAGTAGTGGTGGTGCAGTAGTAGTAGTGTGGTGGTAGCAGTAGTAGTAGGTGGTGGTAGAGTAGTAGTAGTAGTGGTGGTGGTGGCAGTAGTAGTAGTAGTAGGTGGTGGCGTAAATAGTAGTAGTAGTTGGTGGTGGCAGTAGTAGTAGTGGTGGTAGCAGTAGTAGTAGTAGTGGTGGTGGTGGCAGTAGTAGTAGTAGGGTGGGGCAGTATAGTGTAGTGGTGGTAGAGTGGTAGTAGGGTGGTGCAGTAGTAGTAGTAGTGGTGGTGGTGGCAGTAGTAGTAGTAGTGGTGGTGGTAGTAGTGGTGGTGGGTGAGTAGTAGTAGTAGTAGTGGTGGTGGCAGTAGTAGTAGTAGTAGTTGTGGTGGTGGCAGTAGTAGTAGTAGTAGTAGTGGTGGTGGCAGTAGTAGTAGTAAATAGTGTGGTGGTGGCAGTAGTAGTAGTAGTAGTGGTGGTGGCAGTAGTAGTAGTAGTGTGGTGGTGGCAGTAGTAGTAGTAGTAGTATGTGGTGGAGTAGTAGTAGTAGTAGTAGTGGTGGTGGCAGTAGTAGTAGTAGTAGTAGTGGTGGTGGCAGTAGTAGTAGTAGTAGTAGTGGTGGTGGCAGTAGTAGTAGTAGTAGTAGTGGTGGTGGCAGTAGTAGTAGTAGTAGTAGTGGTGTGGCTAGTAGTAGTAGTATGGTGGTGTAGTAGTAGTAGTAGTGTGGTGGTGGCAGTAGTAGTAGTAGTAGTTGTGGTGGTGGCAGTAGTAGTAGTAGTAGTTGGTGGTGGTGGCAGTAGTAGTAGTAGTAGTTGTGGTGGTGGCAGTAGTAGTAGTAGTAGTTGTGGTGGTGGCAGTAGTAGTAGTAGTAGTTGTGGTGGTGGCAGTAGTAGTAGTAGTAGTTGTGGTGGTGGCAGTAGTAGTAGTAGTAGTAGTGGTGGTGGCAGTAGTAGTAGTAGTAGTAGTGGTGGTGGCAGTAGTAGTAGTAGTAGTTGTGGTGGTGGCAGTAGTAGTAGTAGTAGTTGTGGTGGTGGCAGTAGTAGTAGTAGTAGTTGTGGTGGTGGCAGTAGTAGTAGTAGTAGTTGTGGTGGTTGGCAGTAGTAGTAGTAGTAGTAGTGGTGGTGGAGTGTAGTATTGGTGGTGGCAGTAGTAGTAGTAGTAGTTGTGGTGGTGGCAGTAGTTAGTAGTAGTAGTTGTGGTGGTGGCAGTAGTAGTAGTAGTAGTAGTTGGTGAGTGTGTAGTGAGTATGGTGGCAGTAGTAGTAGTTAGTGGTGGTGGTGGCAGTAGTAGTAGTAGTAGTAGTGGTGGTGGCAGTAGTAGTAGTAGTAGTATGTGGTGGTAGTAGTAGTAGTAGTAGTTGTGGTGGTGGCAGTAGTAGTAGTAGTAGTAGTGGTGGTGGCAGTAGTAGTAGTAGTAGTAGTTAGTGGTGGTGGGAGTAGTAGTAGTAGTAGTAGTGGTGGTGGCAGTAGTAGTAGTAGTAGTAGTGGTGGTGGCAGTATGTAGTAGTAGTTGTGGTGGTGGCAGTAGTAGTAGTAGTAGTAGTAGTTGTGGTGGTGGCAGTAGTAGTAGTAGTAGTTGTGGTGGTGGCAGTAGTAGTAGTAGTAGTGTGGTGGTGGCAGTATAGTAGTAGTAAGTTGTGGTGGTGGCAGAGTAGTAGTAGTAGTGTGGTGGTGCAGTAGTAGTAGTGTGTGGTGGTGGCAGTAGTAGTAGTAGTAGTGTGGTGGTGGCAGTAGTAGTAGTAGTAGTGGTGGTGGCAGTAGTAGTAGTAGTAGTGTGGTGGTGGCAGTAGTAGTAGTAGTAGTAGTTGTGGTGGTGGCAGTAGTAGTAGTAGTAGTTGTGGTGGTGGCAGTAGTAGTAGTAGTAGTAGTAGTAGTGGTGGTGGCAGTAGTAGTAGTAGTAGTAGTGGTGGTGGCAGTAGTAGTAGTAGTAGTAGTGGTGGTGGCAGTAGTAGTAGTAGTAGTTGTGGTGGTGGCAGTAGTAGTAGTAGTAGTAGTGGTGGTGGCAGTAGTAGTAGTAGTAGTTGTGGTGGTGGCAGTAGTAGTAGTAGTAGTTGTGGTGGTGGCAGTAGTAGTAGTAGTAGTCGTAGTAATGGTAGTAATTGTGGTGAGACGGGTTGGGTTAGAGAAGGACCTGTCAAGAACCAACCCGTCTCACCACAATTACTACTAACACTACTACTACTACCACCACCCATGCGAGACTCATGTATATACTCGTTTTGTTAGTTATATCTATATTAGGACTGAAGAAGACACTCGTGGCTAAACGTTTCCTTTAATAAAATGTTCTGAACTGCACATAAGTGTCTTTTTCTACATCTTGTCGGTATCACCAGACCATTTTTCTACTGACCCATGCTAGGCAAGTCAATTCACATATACCCTTTAAATTTAAAGCTACCCAGAGTTCTCGTCATTATGACCAGTGGCTTGTGTATAGGCACTGCGGAACTGCAGCACCTCCTATTTTCACAAGATTTTATTTATTTATTAACACATCGGCCGATTCCCACCAAGGCAGGGTGGCCCGAAAAAGAAAAACTTTCATCATCATTCACTCCATCACTGTCTTGCCAGAAGGGTGCTTTACACTACAGTTATAAAACTGCAACATTAACACCCCTCCTTCAGAGTGCCGGCACTGTACTTCCCATCTCCAGAACTCAAGTCCGGCCTGCCGGTTTCCCTGAATCCCTTCATAAATGTTACTTTGCTCACACTCCAACAGCACGTCAAGTATTAAAAACCATATGCCTCCATTCACTCCTATCAAATACGCTCACACATGCTTGCTGGAAGTCCAAGCCCCTCGCACACAAAACTTCCTTTACCCCTCCTCCAACCTTTCCTAGGCCGACCCTACCCCGCCTTCCCTCCACTACAGATTTATACACTCTCGAAGTCACTCTGTCTCGTTCCATTCTCTCTACATGTCCAAACCACCTCAACAAGATATTATCGATATTATCGATGATATTCAATATAATGAGTCTTTTTTCTTTAATTCTTTCTTTATATTTGTACATTATATAATCCTTAAGCTTAATGTCAGTAGCCATCCCCTAGTACATGAAAAAATTACAAAAATCCTTGTATGGAACTGTCGCTTCACAGTTCCAGCGACTCGTGTTTGGGTGTTGTGCGCATGCGCACATGTCTGAATAAGACGCTGCTCACTAGGTAGAGAGAGCACTGTCGCTGACGCAGTGCCGACCCTGTTGTGCATGTGTAAGTGTTTCTTGTTGACTCAGCGACGTGTGTTGTGCTTAAAAACCATGTACCATATTCTTGAATGTGATAAAGTGTAGAATTAGATGATTATCATGTTTCCAGCTATTTTACTTAATTCAAAGTTTTTTTCGGTTCTTTTATTTTACTTAAAATTTAAATAATTTAATCATGGCCTCTTTGCATCCCCAAGAAATATAAGTTCTGTGAGTGTAAGTTGTTGAACTTCAACAACTTAAGTTTTCACATTTGTCTCTCCATGAGAAAGTTACAGTTAAGAAAGAGGCCGTTCTACACCTGATATTCAAATATCAAGCTTATGTATAAATTTTGTTTTTACACAATATTAAAGCAATGGCTAAAAATTTTCTGAAGCAGAACCACCAGTAATTTTAGCTACGAGCCGCCACTGATTACGACACTTCCTGGGATTTTGTTCCTCTACAGCTCTATTGCCAAGCCAGTATTTCCTTATATCCTTTCTAAAGTTATATGTATTCAGTTTGAATCTATTGCTGCGAGTCCTGTGGTGGTTAGACTCCATCATGACTCACGATATCGTAATAACACAAGTGCAAACAAATCACTGAACGGGTGGGATTCAAACCTATGGAAGGCTAGTCAAAAAATTTGCAGGCCAGTTCGTTAACCACTATACCAGCTGGCTCTAAAGGTCCAGTGGTTAATACACTGACCGGTTACTTTCAGGACTCGTATGCCGTGGATTCGAGTCTCACCCGTTCCGTGATTTGGTTAGATACTTTATACCTGCTTTCCGTTTGTACACTTCAGTCGCATCTCCACTAACTCTTCGTCCCAGGAGATGTAAATTCAGTGTCGTTAGCCTATCCTCGTAGGAAAAGTTTATGATATATGGTAACAACTTTGTCATGCATCTCTGTATACTTTCAGCGAATTTATTTCTATTCTGTAATATAGAGACCAAAACTCAGCATTATCTAAATGAGGCTTTACCAAGGACACGTAAAGTTGAAGTATAAGCTGATGACTTCTATTATCTATACTGTATGATATGAAGCTCTCATGTCTACCCTCACCTCCTACTGCAAGAATGTTGATATGAGGCTCTCATGTCTACCCTCACCTCCTGCTGCAAGAATGTTGATATGAGGCTCTCATGTCTACCCTCACCTCCTGCTGCAAGAATGTTGATATGAGGCTCTCATGTCTACCCTCACCTCCTGCTGCAAGAATGTTGATATGAGGCTCTCATGTCTACCCTCACCTCCTGCTGCAAGAATGTTGATATGAGGCTCTCATGTCTCTTACCCTCACCTCCTACTGCAAGAATGTTGATATGAGGCTCTCATGTCTACCCTCACCTCCTGCTGCAAGAATGTTGATATGAGGCTCTCATGTCTACCCACACCCTGCTGTAAGAATGTTGATATGAAGCTCTCATGTCTACCCTCACCTCCTGCTGCAAGAATGTTGATATGAGGCTCTCATGTCTACCATCTACTCATGCTGCAAGAATGTTAATATGAAGCTCTCAAGTCTACCCTCACCTCCTGCTCAAGAATGTTGATATGAGGTTCTCATGTCTACCCTCACCTCCTGCTGCAAGAATGTTGATATGAGGTCTCATGTCTACCCTCACCTCCTGCTACAAGAATGTTGACATGAGGTTCTCATATCTCCACACCTCCTGCTGCAAGAATGTTGACATGAGGTTCTCATATCTCCCACACCTCCTTCTACAAGAAAATTGACATGAGTCTCTCATATCTCCCACACCTCCTGCTACATGAATGTTGACATGAGGTTCTCATATCTCCCACACCTCCTGCTGCAAGAATGTTGACATGAGTCTCTCATATCTCCCACACCTCCTGCTACAAGAATGTTGACATGAGGTTCTCATATCTCCCACACCTCTTGCTACAAGAATATTGACATGAGTATCTCATATCTCCCACACCTCCTTCTACAAGAATGTTGACATGAGGTTCTCATATCTAACACACATACTGCTACAAGAATATTGACATGAGACTCTCATATCTCCCACACCTCCTGCTGCAAGAATGTTGACATGAGGTTCTCATATCTCCCACACCTCCTGTTACAAGAATATTGACTTGAGACTCTCATATCTCCCACACCTCCTGCTGCAAGAATGTTGACATGAGGTTCTCATATCTCCCACACCTCCTGCTACAAGAATATTGACATGAGACTCTCATATCTCCCACACCTCCTGCTACAAGAATGTTGACATGAGGTTCTCATATCTCCCACACCTCCTGCTGCAAGAATGTTGACATGAGGTTCTCATATCTCCCACACCTCCTGCTACAAGAATATTGAGATGAGTCTCTCATATCTCCCATACCTCCTGCTACAAGAATGTTGACATGAGGTTCTCATATCTCCCACACCTCCTGCTGCAAGAATGTTGACATGAGTCTCTCATATCTCCACACCTCCTGCTACAAGAATGTTGACATGAGGTTCTCATATCTCCACACCTCTTGCTACAAGAATATTGACATGAGTCTCTCATATCTCCCACACCTCCTGCTACAAGAATGTTGACATGAGGTTCTCATATCTCCCACACATCCTGCTACAAGAATATTGACATGAGACTCTCATATCTCCCACACCTCCTGCTGCAAGAATGTTGACATGAGGTTCTCATATCTCCCACACCTCCTGTTACAAGAATATTGACTTGAGACTCTCATATCTCCACACCTCCTGCTGCAAGAATGATGACATGAGGTTCTCATATCTCCCACACCTCCTGCTACAAGAATATTGACATGAGACTCTCATATCTCCCACACCTCCTGCTGCAAGAATATTGACATGAGACTCTCATATCTCCCACACCTCCTGCTACAAGATTATTGACATGAGACTCTCATATCTCCCACACCTCCTGCTGCAAGAATGTTGACATGAGATACTCATATCTCCCACACCTCCTGCTACAAGAATATTGACATGAGACTCTCATATCTCCCACACCTCCTGCTACAAGAATGTTGACATGAGGTTCTCATATCTCCCACACCTCCTGCTGCAAGAATGTTGACATGAGGTTCTCATATCTCCCACACCTCCTGCTGCAAGAATGTTGACATGAGACTCTCATATCTCCCACACCTCCTGCTACAAGAATATTGACATGAGACTCTCATATCTCCCACACCTCCTGCTACAAGAATGTTGACATGAGGTTCTCATATCTCCACACCTCATGCTACAAGAATATTGACATGAGACTCTCATATCTCCACACCTCCTGCTACAAGAACGTTGACATGATACTCTCATATCTCCCACACCTCCTGCTGCAAGAATGTTGACATGAGCTTCTCATATCTCCCACACCTCCTGCTACAAGAATGTTGACATGAGCTTCTCATATCTCCACACCTCCTGGTACAAGAATGTTGACATGAGCTTCTCATATCTTCCACACCTCCTGCTACAAGAATGTCTCTGGAATAAGATTCAATAATCGATTTATGTCTGGGTCCACTACTGCTGGAGGCAGCAACAGGTAGGAAAGCCAACAGGGTTGCAACAGGTGTGTGCAACAGGTGTGTGCAACATGTGTGTCAACATGTGTGTGCAACAGGTGTGTGCAACAGTGTGTGAACCAAGAGGTGGAATGACTTTTAGAATGTTTTCTGGAAGGCGAGTTTACTGGACAGTGTCACTCATACTGTGAGTGAACATTCCACCATGAAGACAGTACTGGACAGTGTCACTCATACTGTGACTAAACATACAACCATGAAGACAGTACTGGACAGTGTCACTCATACTGTGAGTAAACATACCACCATGAAGACAGTACTGGACAGTGTCACTCATACTGTGAGTGAACATAGCACCATGAAGACAGTACTGGACAGTGTCACTCATACTGTGAGTGAACATACCACCATGAAGACAGTACTGGACAGTGTCACTCATATGTGAGTGAACATACCACCATGAAGACAGTACTGGACAGTGTCACTCATACTGTGAGTGAACATACCACCATGAAGACAGTACTGGACAGTGTCACTCATACTGTGAGTGAACATACCACCATGAAGACAGTACTGGACAGTGTCACTCATACTGTGAGTGAACATACCACCATGAAGACAGTATTGGACAGTGTCACTTATACTGTGAGTGAACATACCACCATGAAGACAGTACTGGACAGTGTCACTCATACTGTGAGTGAACATACCACCATGAAGACAGTACTGGACAGTGTCACT
>WNWK01055121.1:0-11362 GCA_009830355.1 Cherax destructor
TTACCTTGTTTAATATAAATATGCTCCATAACCTGTATCAATATAGAGTTAGAATTATTATTAGTCTGCCCAAAATTTCCCTAGTCATCCAGGCATGAAAATGGCCTCTTTGTAAATAGTATTTTATAATATGTAAACCACACATTGTAACCAACATTTTATAATATGTAAACCACACATTGTAATCTTTAAAGAGAAATAAACATTTGAATTTGAATTTAGAAAAATTCCTATTTTCAACTTTAATGCGAGGATTTCTACTACATCATTCGTAGAGTTCAGCACTTCTGTGCAACAGAAAGTATCCTTTACATAAATTCCTACTCCTCCCGTGACTTATTAATTCAATCACATCTATACATGTTGTGTTTTTCATCTTTATCTCTCCGTCCAAAACATCCCTTTTATGTGTTTCTGTAAATGATCCAAACATGGCATTCGGCTTCTGATAGGAGCCCACTGACATAACTAACTTTGTCGTTTTTATTTGATTTCAGACCCTGAATATTTGCAAATATGAAGCAGGAATTACCATTTGGGATGTTTAGTTTTGCTTTGTGTTTCTTTAGTACCACTGGTGATGTACTATCTGGTATGTCCCCTGGTGTACATACCCCTGGTATGTCCCCTGGTGTACATACCCCTGGTATGTCCCCTGGTGTA
Organism: Cherax destructor; assembly: GCA_009830355.1. NCBI lineage: Eukaryota > Metazoa > Arthropoda > Malacostraca > Decapoda > Parastacidae > Cherax > Cherax destructor. The sequence goes on from WNWK01055121.1 coordinate 664, forward strand.
CATACCCCTGGTATGTCCCCTGGTGTACATACCCCTGTTATGTCCCCTGGTGTACATACCCCTGGTATGACCCCTGTGTACATGCCCTGGTTTCTCCAGTACTGACTTTGCATTTGTTTATTTATTCGGCCCTGATGGGCTGATGGTTTGTGTGTCCCATTTTGCTGCCCATCTGTCCTCTCTGTACCATTTCCCTTTTTGTCTCTTTCTTTGGTTTGATCGTTTCTCTTATGTCTAAAAAGGCTGCTGTTTATTTTCCCTTTCTCTGTAACGCCGCATTCCTTTTATATGGTGGTCTGGGCAGCTAAGGTCATAACATTCTCTGGACTGTGTTGAAGCTATCACAGCAGAACAAACAAATTGCACAATCAAAATAAATTTAAGAATTAGTCAATGTATCAATATAAATTGCACTCACAGAAAATATAGCTTAGAAAAAATATTAAAACAGCAAGAAATAACTGGTTTAAACACTTTAACTCTTAATCACAAGTGGGCAAAACAAATTACTCAAAAACAGAGCAATGATAATAGTTTACTTTAAAAATTACACTAAGAGTGAATTTGTTCAAAGAAATTTCAATAATACATATAACGAAAAATGATACAAGATACAGAACGGAATTCAACATTTACAAAGTTGCAGGAAACATGGATAAAACATCAGAGTTCACTCACTACACTGAATAGATACTCTTGCACTATGGTCTTGCTTTGAAAAAAAATAATTAATTTTCGTGCTTTGCATACAAGATATGGCACTACAGTCTGCAAAAGTTCAAACAAATAAGACACTGCATATATAAAATATTTAACACAAAAATAATGGTACACATAGAATGAAAATGGTAATTTAGCACATTACTGGATTCTTGAACAGATGTTGACAAGTTTAATAAATATATGTAGTCAAGATGATGCTCCTGAGTGCCTTGATGATGTCAAAAGTGCATCAACAATCTCGGTTCAATTTCAAGCCATTTGTAAGAAAGAAGCCCATGACTCTTGGCTTCAAAACTTGCCTTGCAACTGCCTGCCAAATTGCCGGAAAATGTATAAAAAAAAAAGGTTCTGAAGATAAACACGTACAAACTATGCTATTTGCTCTTAAGTGTCTGCACACAACAGATTGTAATAACTCACTACAATGGATAGATTACAAATTTTTTCATGGAACATTGCTTCCATTAGGAAGCGGTTGCCTGACTTACATCATATTAGTGCAACCAAGAATATTGATGTCATCTGTTTGCAGGAATGTAGACTGAAAGAAGGAGTACCTCCACCAAAGTTGTCTGGATATGCAGCTTATAACTTAAGGTCAACCAACTGTTGTGTGATGTATGTCAGAAAGAACTTGCCTCATTCACTCCTTGCCCTGCAGAGTCGAGTAAACATGCAGTATCATGGTGTCAGAGTATACGCAGGCGACTTTTCCATAAACATTTTTAATCTTTATGCCCCAGCGAACCAACTTCGACCTGATGCTTTACCAGATCGCATCAATAGTGAAATTACCCTCATACTTGGAGACTTTAATGCCAGATATAAGAATATTGGTGGGTCTATAACAAACACCAATGGAACTAAACTAGTGAAATTTCTAAATGAGCATGATAATGTTCGAATTGTAGGCACTACTGAGCCCACTCACATATATGGTGGCATACTAGATCTGTGCCTTGGATTTAATACACCATATACGATGCATGACTCTGTCATAGTTGATGATCTTCTATCTGATCACTTCCCAAGACTCACACTTGCCAATCTTGATCATATCTCGAGCAACCAAGGAGGAAACTTATTCTCAACCCAGAACACAGAGATAACTTATTAACCACTTGGATCAATGGTATAAGGATTACGAGCCCACTGGCACACAAAATTCAATAATGATCTAGTTACCACTATTGAGACTGTACTCACAGATCAAGTGGGCAGGAAAAGAAAACATAAACCTTCCACTAGAAATGACAATAAAACCAATGTAAATATTATAATGACCCACAGCTACGCAATCAACACATGCAGCTAGGAGGATTGGTAAAGCATACCGTGAGTGTAGAACCCCAGACCTTCTCAGAACGTTCCAAGCTGCACTAACAAATGCAAGAAATAGAAAGCAAAACTTAGGCAACAGGAATGGGAACAATTCGTTAGTGGATTAAATAGGTCTACCCTTTAAGTCTGGCATGGAAAGGTATAAATAAAATAACCAGGAAAAAGACTGGCAATGTTGATCATCCCTTTCCACTTGAAAAGCAAATGACCTCATAAATGACTGGTCCAAAATCTCCAGGCATGAAAACCTGCCATCTCATATTAGAGAAAACTTAGAGAGTGCTTCTGAAGAAATGTTGAAACTGATTAATTTTATGAGCCAAAATATTGATGAGAGTGATTGCCTCTTCACCGAGTATGAATTAGAAAACGCATTAACTAAAGGTCGATCAACTGCTCCTGGAGAGGATGGTATAACCTATAATATTCTCAGAACTCTAAGGCACGTGCCTAATAATCCTTTGTTGGCACTGTATAATACCAGTTACATTGAGGGAGTTCTTCCTACTTCCTGGACCAATAGTCTCGTTGTGCCTATCCCTAAGCCCCAACAGCCTGATACATTTAGACCGATCTCCTTAACTAGTTGTCTTTGTAAAATTTTTGAAAGAATGATACTTAACAGACTGTACTATAGAGTCAGACACCAACTCTCCCCTCCCTCTATGGGTTCATGAAAGGTAAAAGTGTGCAGAACTGTATTTCCACCTTTTCACCGCACACACCTCTACTAGTTTTACCACATTTCTTGATCTAAAATCTGCATTTGATATCGGGAACAGAACTGTTATACTACATGAACTAGCCAAAATGAATATTGGTGGTAGCCTACTCTGCTGGATAATAGGATACCTGTCAAACAGGGTATCCTCTGTCCTCTACCAAGGCTTTAGAAGCGAGTCTAAAGAAATGTCCCTAGGTACACCGCAGGGAGGAGTTCTCAGTCCCATGCTATTTAATATTTTGATTAATGCTCTCCTAAATGCTCTACCTACCTCACCTAAACATATAGCTATAAGCTATGCTGATGACATCATGATCCATACAACAGGGCATAAAAGATGAGTACCGTTCTTAATGAAGTTCAAGCAATTTGTAATCGACTAGGCCTCGTAATATCGTCCTCTAAAACAAAGATATTAACAAACAAACGACATCCCCCACCCATCTATTTGCAGGGTGAAAACATTAGCTACGTTAAAACTTACAGATATCTTGGTGTAGATGTACCCTTTAACAAATCCACTATACCACAACTAAATAAAAATTGCAAAGATAGACTAAATGTTCTTAAAGCTGTTGCTGGCTACAACCCCAACTATGGTGCTAATGTGAGAATCGTGAGAATGATGTACATAGCCTATATTAGGTACTTAATTGATTATGCTGCTCCCATGTTGATATTAGCTAGAGAAAGTTCTCCGACCCTTGGAGTTAATGCAAAATGAAGCTCTCAGAATTATTCTTGGCTGTCCCAAATCTACAAAGGTTCTTAATATGAGGAAGGAGCTTGGTATTACTAGTATCAGTAACAGGATTGTTGAGATTAACACTGTACTTGGTATTAGAATGTTAAGAAATGAACCAGACACTGTCACAATGAATCTTACTAAATGTCTAGAAGTAAGTACTCACAGATCTAAATGGATTGTGAAAACATGCAATTACATTAAGTTTTACAATCTGCATGAATTGTATCACTATAGGCAACAAGAGCATTTCAGCCCTCCATGGAAGATGTGTTCATTTAATATCACATACCTGCAAGTCCCTCCCAAGAAGCTCATTGCTAGTAATCCCTTCCTTAAATCACTTGTTAAAACAACTTCTCAAGAAGAAATTTTTCGCCTAGCTGGTAGTAATAAGTTATCACAAGTTATATACACTGATGGATCTAAACAGGAGTCTTCTGGCAGGGCTGCATCTGCTCTGGTTGCCACCTCCCTAGTTAAGAACAATAATAAATCTGTTGAACTAGGCATAAGAATTAACAACTGAGGTCTACACTGCAAACTGAATTGTTTGCAATCTTAATGGCACTAAAGCTAACTTATGACACTGAGCTTGACTCTATCATCATTACTGATTCTATGTCATCACTGAAGGCTCTTGACTCATAAATGACTCTAACAACATGCTCATTGGAGAAGCCAGGTATAGATACTCAAAATCCGGGACAAAGGAATTAATGTACAATTGCTATGGATTCCATCACATATTGGATTACTCCTTCATGATAAAGTTTGTATGCTAGCCAAGAAGAGTACCCAGAAGGAGAATGTAGAATATAACTTTGGTATATCTGTGTCTAGCATTAGGAATAATATTAGGAGAGAAATAAATAATGAAAATGATTGCTATAGGAATGCAGTTAGAAGTCTGAGTAGATCTATAACCCACTATGATAACATGAACATAGATAAGTATGTTTATGGAGCAACTTGCAATGTGAACAGACTGACTGATGTTGTAGTGGCCAGGCATAGTTTGGGAGACACACAGATGATGATCAAACTAAATGCAAATTATGTGATCAGGCATATGGTCACTCTCTTGAACACTGTGCTTGAGAAATACAGAGATAGACAGTATAATAACCTATGTGACATGTCAAGATATCTTATTAATGAAAATAAGATACCAGTTATACTAAGCAAATTTACTAAATTTGCTTGTAACAGATAAGTGAACTGTAGATATAAATCCAAATGTACAATTGTTAACCCTTTTGGGGCCTAGCTTCTAGGCTTTTTGTGTATCCATATGCTCTTGCGCTACCGTCCACAGGATGGATATGGGGTGCACAATAAACCAGCCACTTCGGTGGAAAATCTAAAATTTAATCTGGATGGAAGTATCTGCACTCTTTGTTGAAACGACACTTTCCTTTCCTTAACATGTTGGCACATTTTTTGGTGTGTTTATTCCAGCAAGCTCTGCCATATAGGCCCATATCTTTTGCATAGAATCTGCAAATGTTTTGACTGCCTATAGTATTTACTGAATTTGTGTCTTTCCCAAGATCTGTCGCCTGATCTGCGTTCTCCCTTCTCTTCCATCTAGGCGTAGTTCTTCCTTTTTCGTTTTCGTTTGTTCCTGCTCCAGCTTTCTTCCTTTCCCTTTCCCTTTCCCCTTGTTTTGTTCTTTTCCGACTTGCTGTGAATTACTTTTTCCAATCTTTTTTCAAATTCAAAATCAAATGTTTATTTCTCTGTAAAGATTACAATGTGTGATTTACATATTATAAGATAATAATTACAAAGAAGGGCACTAGCATGCCTAGCATGCCTAGCATGTCTAGCATGCCTAGGCATTTCGGACAGACTAATAATAATTCATACAGAGGTATTACAAATTACAAATGATTAAATAGATTTACAATAGTGAGGTAGTTCAGAACATTTAAGAATATAACAATTTGAAAAATTAGGAATGAGAAGAGATTTGTCTTGGCATGATACACAGTTTCTATTAAAGTTCCTATATTGAGTATCTCAGGAAAACTAAGGACTAGCTTGAGATTTATTAGGCAATAACTTCATTCGAAATTTTATGTTTACAGTCATTTGATGAGTGTAGGTGTACATGAATAGTTGTTTTCATGTAGTTAGGTGATGGTGGGATGTGTTAGAGAGGTAAAATGTTTTTTTGAATATAGTTTCGAAAATGGTGGCTGAGTCCGCAGTTTTGGAGTTTTCATGTAGGGAGTTCCAGATTTTAGGCCCTTTAATGTACATTGAACGTTTCTATAGATTTAGCCGGACACGGGAAATGTCTTAGAGATTTTTGTGTCAATTATTGTGCCTATGAGACCTGTCACAACTATCAAGAAAGCGTTTTAGTTCAGGTTTAATTTTGGAATTTATGGTTCTGTACATGTAGATTGCACAGTAGTAAGTGTGGATGTTCTGGACAGTGAGTAAGTTTAGGTCTTTGAAGAGTGGGGGTTGCCTAGTATTGGATTGCGTGATAATTCTTACTGCGGCTTTTTGTTGGGTTATTATTGGCTTTAAGTGGGTAATTGGTTGATTCCCAAACACAAATGGCATATGTGAGTTAGGGTTAGATGAGTGAATAGTATAGTGTGAGTAGGGCTGATTGTGGTACGAGTAACGTATCTTAGAGAGAATCCCAACAGTTTTGGACACTTTTTGTTATGTGTTGGATATGAGTGCTGAATTTCAGGTTGCTGTCAAGGTGTAGGCCCAGGAATTCGCCCTCATTATGTTTAGCAATAAGAGTGTTGTCGATCTTAATGTTTAATTGTGCATCACCTGCTCTGTTACCAAACATAATATAGAAGGTCTTATCAGTGTTGTGTGTAAGTTTATTAGCTGTCATCCATGTTGATATTTTCAGTAGTTCCTCGTTAACAATGGTGTTGAGCGTGGCAAGATTTGGGTGGAGATGACATAAGTTGTGTCGTCAGCAAAGATATTGGTTTCAGGTGTTGTGATACATTGTGAAGATCATTGATGTATAAGAGGAAGAGCAGGGGACCGAGGACACTTCCCTGTGGTACTCCAGTATCAAGTGGTCGTGTTGAGGAGGTTGTCTTTAATGGTGACATACTGATACCTATTAGTAAGATAGGATTTGAAATATGCAAGTGCATGACCTCTTATACCATAGTGGTCAAGTTTGTGGAGTAGGATGCCGTGGTTTACTGTGTCGAAAGCTTTCCTTAAGTCAATAAAAGTCCTAATGGATATTCCTTATTTTCCAGTGCTGTGTAAAGCAGGTCTATCATTTTTACAATTGCATCGTCAGTACTTTTATTTTTTCTGAAGCCAAATTGGCAGGGGTTGAGTATGCTTTGTGTTGTTATAAACGAGTGTAATCTCTTGTGCACAAGTTTCTCGAAGATTTTGGATAGCAACGGTAAGTTTGATATTGGTCTATAGTTGTTTACGTCTGTGGGGTCACCACCTTTGTGTATTGGTGTAACCCTTGCTGTTTTGAGTAGTGTCGGGAAAGTGCTAGTTTCTAGTGATTTGGAAAAGTAATGAAATAGCATGCGAAAAGACATAGGCGGCTCGCTTGTATAATACTGGTGGGACTTGAAACAGATTCCCTGATTTATTTTAAGTGACTTTATTATCATGGTGACTTCAGTGGGCTCAGTAGGTGCAAGATAGAAGGAGGTTGGGAAATTCCCAACTAGGTAATCACTTGCTTGGGCATTGGTATCTGGGATTTTACTGGGAGATTTGATCCTATAGTTGAGAAGAAGTCATTTATCTTGGTTACTGTATCAATAGGCTGTAGTGGTGTTTCGTTCAGTTTAGTTAGGACAATATCCCTAGTTTTTTCAGTTTGTGGCCCAGAATCTGTAGAGTGTTTTCAGGTCTTTTTTATATCTCCTCTTGGAGTTTTTATTAGTTTGGTGAGAACTGATGAATAAGGTTTAATAATATCTTTCTGTATTAAACCCTGTCTCTATTGCTTTTCATATTGATGTTTCTTGTTAATGGATCTTAGTAAGCTGTTAGATAGCCATGGGCAAAATTAGCCGTTTATTCGTAATCTGTTTCGTTTTATAAGACAATGTTTGTTGTATAGTCTAAGTAATTTATTAAGAAATATGTCTGTCCATTCATCGATACCATTGGCATTGGAGAATTCTATAGCCCAGTCAACTGTGTCTAGCTCTGCTGTGAAGTTACTTATTGAGGCCTCGTCATGGAGTCTAAATGAAACTTTGTTGTATTCTTGTGGTGGTTTACTAATGTTTGTTAAGAGGAAGGTGGGGTAGTGGTCTGTAGTTCTGTCTGTTATTATCCCTGATTTAAGGGGGCTAGAATATTGGTCCATATATGGTCGATTATGGTTGCACTTGTCTCCAGTAAACCTGGTTGTTTTAGTTATCATTGGTATGAGAAGTATGTTGTTCATATTGTTGATGAAATCAGTTACTGGTTTATCTGGTAGGCCTAGGTTGATGTTGAAAGCCTCTGGCTAAGAGAAGGTGGTGCTTGTTCATTTGGTTGTTTGTTATTAGAGTCTTTAGTTTATCGCTAAAATTTGGGATGTTTATATGAGGCATCCAGTAAATGGCCCCGATTTTATTGAATCTTGGTTTTTTACAGTAAAATTAGCAAAAATGTATTCTCCATATTCATCACTATAGCAAAAAGATTTTATAACAAGATATTTTATTAGAGTAATAGATTGCAAAAAACCCCACCTTGGATGGTCTGCAGTTGTGGGTTGCTGTGTATCCTGGTAGGGGTAGCTATCTTTTTATCCTTTGCCAGGTTTCGGGGGAAAAAATACATGTGAAGGTTTTGGGGGCAAGGGGTGCAAGGAGGTCATCATAGTGTTTGTTAAAGGGTCGATGTCGAGTTAAGAAAATGTTTTACTTTTGCAGTATTTAGGGCAACGTTGGGGTTTAAAACTTTGTAACCACCAGCAATGAGGATTCCGATAAAAAATTTCCCTAGTTTTTCCCCATATTTATTGAAATTTTAAATGTATTCATTATAAGATTTGTATAAACACAAAGAACTGAGAGTACAGAGGACGCTTGTAACATGACTGAGGAAATTATAGATCCATGAACACTGCAGCAGATGGGACAGCAGCAGCAGGAGTGGCAGCAGAAATGTCATAGCAGATGTGGCAGCAGCAGTGTTAAGGGTCAGTGTTGCAGTAACAGATGACACCCTTACTTCCCTCAGTCGCTTGTACAGGATCATCATGATGAAAAGGGCCCCAAACGTACAGATCCTTTGTTGTTATCTTAAAAAAAAGTTATAATTTTTAGAACATAAGAACGGTAGAGTACTGAGAGGCCTACTACGATAGAATGCTGAGTAGGCCACTGGACAATGTTGCAGATCCTTCGGGCCCTTAAAGAGACGTTCAACCCATATCCAAACACACCCCCAAATTTTTTTTTTCCCATCCAACCTATATTTAATTAAAGCTGCTCAGAGTTTTGACTTCACTGACTCCACTTGTAAGTAAGTAAGTTTATTTGGTATACAAAATACAGCAATAGCAGCATATGTGTAAAGAACCCCGGATAACCCAAAAAATCAGAAGAGTGACTTATTTCCGGGTTCCTTTGACCCCCCACTCACACACGATTGTTTTTAAAATAGTACTTTCCTACTTTCTAACTAAATTTATCTGACTTGAATGTGTTAATGGTTCATCCTGAATTTTGCATTTTTTTTATCTTTATTTCGTTATTTTCACTAGAAGGTTCCATATTCCCAAATTTGTTAAGGGGGTTAGATCACACCGGGGGGTTTTTTTCCGGGTTACTTTTTCAGGGGAGCCCGCCCCTCCAAAATTTTGAGGGGGGGTTCCCTAACCCCACCATTTTTTTGAATGGGGCCTTCCCTTTTTTTGGGGAAACCCTTTTTTTCAATTTTTTTTAGCCCCCAGGTGCCTTTCCCAGGGGCCCCCCCCGGGGGGTCCCCCCCGGGGCGCCCCCCCGCGGCGCCCCCCCCGCGGCACCCCCAGCGGCGCACCCCAGCTGGCCCGGGGTGTCCCTCTTTTCTTCCATTTTTTTTTCCAAAAGGGTTTATTTTTTTTTTTTTTCATTTGAGATCATACAATTTGGGGTCACCCCTGACGTCAAACCCACCTGGGATTACCTGATCTACCTTTGGCTGCCCGTGACGTCACACTACGTGGTGGTAAAGTATGGGTATTACCATTTGAATTCCCCCCGTGGGGGAACCACCAAGTTTTACCACTTTCCCATTTTTAAAAAACCAACTGTGTTAACGAGAAACAAATTTTTCCCAATTGTATACTTTCCACTTTTATTATTTTCTCCCAGTAGGTTGAAAAAAAAACCCCAAAACCCGTTTAAAAATGAAAATTGAGAATGTTTATCATACGAGAGGGAAGGTGTTTATGAAGAATTCTTTTTATGGGCCCAGGAGCTGGAGTCCCCCCCAAAATAGAAAACTTTACCATTTAGATGGGTAATCTTAGGGTAGGGGGAAAAATTGGGGATTTTCCAAAAGTTATATCGATAAGCTTTTCCCAAATGAATGATTCATTAATTTTTGCTGTTTGGGTTAACATTAACAAAAGAACCAACGAATTAAAAGCATGCGAATGCCTGTCAAGGGGGATAGGGGAAGGGGGGAGGGTGGGCAGAGACGAGTTTTGGGCAAGCCTTAAGAGGCTGGGTTCTGGCTCAGATAGCCGTTTTTGGGGTTCACGGGCCCAAAAAGGTTGTTGGGTTCCCCTTCCCAAAAGGAAGTGTTAATCGTTCAAGTGTACTGGGGGGAAATTTGTCCCGGGAAACACTGTAATCGGGGGGAAATTTAGAAATAGCGAGTGGGTGGCTAGCATATTAACCAGTCTAGGTGGGGATTATTGACGGGAAACGAAACCCGATCTTGGGGGACTTTCGAAAGGGAAGGGCGTGAAATTTTTCTTTTGGGGGCGTAAAAACCCAAAACTTCAAAAAATTGGGGGAAAAATGGTGCCGGCGTCGCCGGTGAAAGGGGCGCCACCCCCCGGGGCCCCCATGTTGGATACTTAATGGTAAAGGGGTTTTCTTTTTTTTGACCATCAACGTCAAATTAAGGGAAGGGAAAAACGAATCGAATGATATGGCCGAGAATGCGAGAGGGGGAAGGGAAAAAGGAGGGGAAGGATGGGAAAA
>WNWK01055122.1:0-11362 GCA_009830355.1 Cherax destructor
AGCATATGTATAGAAAACCCTCCAGGATAACCCAAAAAAGTCAGACAAAGTGACTTATTTCCATTGGGGTCCTTGTGATAAGTATTATTTATATTTAAAAGCAAAAATTAGCTAAGTATCTTAATTATGCAAAAGCAGTTACCATAAAAGAATATATACAAGGGGAGAGGTACAATTAGTTATAGTATCTCTCGTGGTAATTGTTGCTGATGAGTGGAAGACTCTGCCATGGTGGATCATTGATGCTCAGACGTTGTGTTAGACGTATGTGTAATTGAGAAGAGGTTAATTTGAGTAAGACCGTCCTAACATGGGTCATTAGGGTTATTACTGCTAATTTATTGGGTACCTTTAAAAAAATAGATAATTACGTAGGTGAGAAGTGTATGATTTGAATAGGACCTGCATTTAGGCAGGTCCTTTTCAGCACTTGTGCAACATTTGGGAATCATAATTGTAGAAATGAGGGGTTTGAGGTAAACAGTCCCTCAACTCCTCATCTTCTACTGTTATTCTCTGTATTGGACTGAAGAAGCCACAGGCTTACGAAACGTTTCCTCAATAAAGTTTCCAAAACATTGCACAATTTTCTCATTCTTCAACTTCTCGGTTTAAACTCAAAACCAAGTTGGTCACATAAGCCAACAGTTTCCTAATTGCTGAACTGGTCATAATTGCTGAACTGGTCATAATTGCTGAACTGGTCATAATTGCTGAACTGGTCATAATTGCTGAATTGGTCATAATTTCTGAACTGGTCATAATTGCTGAACTGGTCATAATTGCTGAACTGGTCATAATTGCAGAACTGGTCATAATTGCTGAACTGATCATTATTGTTGAACTGGTCATAATTGCTTAACTGATCATAATTGTTGAACTGGTCATAATTGCTGAACTGGTCATAATTGCTGAACTGGTCATAATTGCTGAACTGGTCATACTTGCTGAACTGATCATAATTACAGAACTGGTCATAATTGCTGAACTGGTCATAATTGCTGAACTGGTCATAATTGCTGAACTGATCATAATTGCTGAACTGGTCATAATTGCTGAACTGGTCATAATTGCTGAACTGGTCATAATTGCTGAACTGGTCATAATTGCAGAACTGGTCATAATTGCTGAACTGATCATTATTGTTGAACTGGTCATAATTGCTTAACTGATCATAATTGTTGAACTGGTCATAATTGCTGAACTGGTCATAATTGCTGAACTGGTCATAATTGCTGAACTGGTCATACTTGCTGAACTGATCATAATTACAGAACTGGTCATAATTGCTGAACTGGTCATAATTGCTGAACTGGTCATAATTGCTGAACTGATCATAATTGCTGAACTGGTCATAATTGCTGAACTGGTCATAATTGCTGAACTGGTCATCTCACAAAAAAGTCACATTGATAAACACTTACCTAACAAATTACCACCAACACCATCACCTTGAACCTTCTGGTCTCCACAGAATAAATGCATAAATTATACAAATACCTTATTGTCCATGTATTTATATTTCATCCCTTTTTTGAGACATTGAATAACATTGTGTAATTTAATATATACTGACTCACCGTATTCATTGAGGCAGTAGAACCTTGAGAGTCATCCCTAATCTGCTGCCTTGAAGCTCTGAGTCTGAGCACAAGGTAATCAGCTGCCTTGAAGCTCTGAGTCTGAACACAAGGTAATCTGCTGCCTTGAAGCTCTGAGTCTGAGCACAAGGTAATCTGCTGCCTTGAAGCTCTGAGTCTGAACACAAGGTAATCTGCTGCCTTGAAGCTCTGAGTCTGAGCACAAGGTAATCTGCTGCCTTGAAGCTCTGAGTCTGAACACAAGGTAATATGCTGCCTTGAAGCTCTGAGTCTGAGCACAAGGTAATCTGCTGCCTTGAAGCTCTGAGTCTGAACACAAGGTAATCTGCTGCCTTGAAGCTCTGAGTCTGAGCACAAGGTAATATGCTGCCTTGAAGCTCTGAGTATGAGCACAAGGTAATCTGCTGCCTTGAAGCTCTGAGTCTGAGCACAAGGTAATCTGCTGCCTTGAAGCTCTGAGTCTGAGCACAAGGTAATCTGCTGCCTTGAAGCTCTGAGTCTGAACACTACAAGATAATCTACTTCCGTGTCCATGGGAGATTATTTATTAGACGTTTGACGCAAGGATAGAAGAGTATAAAGGAATATATTCTAATTGTTTACATAGACCAATTCCCCTCAATAAATATAAACTGAGTATGTTTTTTTAAATTAAAATATTACATACAGACAAATCTTACAGCTAATAATACATAAAGCAAATAAGTATTAACAAAGCAATAATAAATATCCTAGATGAGAATGGTAAAATATTTGAATATATATACATACCGAGAGAAAGAGCCAATAACTGCATCATAATATACCACATCATCCCTTGTCTTCAGGGCTGCCCACTCAGTCTCCCGCACCTGACTCACAAAAACACTAAGATAAGAATAATTAATATATATATATATATATATATATATATATATATATATATATATATATATATATATATATATATAAATAGGTATATTTTATTGCATAATATGGTACAAAAGTTATAAGAGATACATTGTTTATATAAAGATGGCATATACAATACACGAGGTGTGAGAGATACATGTCTAGTACATATTGTTACGTGTTTGTCACTGATTATAATGCGAAAATCCCATCCAGCTCCTCAGAGCTGCGGCATGTGCCCAAAATACAACAGGCATTACCCCTCTGAACAGCAGTGCTGAGTCGCTGGAACAGAAAACTAGCTGCCTTGGCATACCTAGTTACCCTGTTGAGTCTTTTACCCAGCTCCTTAAGGAACTTAGATGCACTCTTTCCCCATAATCCAAGGGTCTCCGAGCCTATGGGAACAAACATATAATGATGGTCAAGTTCTCCATATTTTCTAGACTTTTGGGACTCCTTGAAGGTGGCAGCTGCCCCTCCTTCCTCCCTGGCGTATTGGAGATAAGTATCAGTCAAGGTAGATGCACATGTGTAGTCCCACACTACCTGTTTGCCGTCTGTCCAGGCTTGAAGGGTGATACCATCTTGATGCTTCTGGCTGCCATCAGATCTGCATAGTTGGGGTGGCTCCCTTACTGCTGGGCTTCCGGCTGTTGTGAGGCTCCTCTTGATAATGTTATTAACCTCTTCAAGTCTTGCAATGTTTCCCTCTGATTTACAACACACAAGACCATGGTACCCGAATTCGTCTGCTGCTTCACTGCCACAAATACTCCTGTGTTCGGCGAGAATAGAGGCAGCATGTCGAAAGGCAACTCAGATGTGTATGGTCTGTGAGTCAATGTGTGTGCCAAGGCTGGAGTTGGGAACAGTCAACTGGCTAAATAACAACACTTCGACTAGCTAAGGATTCGAACCCATGTTGTTTTGGCCCACCTCATGGAGAGCGAAAACCAAATTATACTCCTACCAAATCCTACAAGAATCACGCACCCAGCAGAGTTAGGTGTTTTAATGTGATCCGAGAACATACAGTGGTGTGGGTGCCTCTGAGCTAATTTCATTCTCCTCCCAGTTTGGTGCACTAGCCTCAACAAGCAGTATTTTATATTATTGTACGCACGAACGAGTGGTATTGTTCAATAACAACACTGCGACTAGGCAAGGATTCGAACCCATGTTGCTTTGGCCCACCTCATTGTGAGCGAAAACAACATGATGGGGAGGAGAATGAAATTAGGTTAGAGGCACCCACACCACCGTATGTCCTCAGGTGCATGATTTTTGTAGGATTTGGTGGTCCTGTGGGTTAGAGCATCATATGGTTTTCGCTCACCATGAGGCAGGCCAAAACAACATGGGTATGAATCCTTGGCAAGTCGCAGTGTTGTTATTGATATATATATATATATATATATATATATATATATATATATATATATATATCAGTGCATTATGCCGAGTAGCAGCAATTAGCATGACGTCACGGCCTGCCACCACGCTCCACAGTGACTCCTTAGTGCTCACGTGGCTGCCGTGGTGAGAAGAAGTGTTGCACTTTTGTCTCTCATCCGCCCCATCTTTTGTCCGGTGTTCCCATTGGTTTTGGGGCTATACATGTTTGACTATGGGTAAAAGGAAGTCTTTAACACCTGAAACTATAGCTCAAATCATAGGGCTTCACAAAGCTGGGCACCAGACGAAAGAAATAGTGTAGAATGTTGGTGTGTGTGAGCGTTCAGTGAGGAACTGGGTGCAGTGTTTCAAGGTGGTGGTGTCGAGTTACCGTCTGCGAAACCTCGGCCTGGTACCTCGAAGAAGACATCTCATCGTACCTTAACTGAGTTAAAGAATCAGTTAGAGAGTACACCTAAGATAACTGCTAGAGAATTGAAAGAAAATAACCCACATCTTCTCTTAGAGGTGTCTGTTAGAACTTTTAACAGACGTGTGTCAGAACTGGGCAAAAGTAGTCACCACCAGGTTAAGAAACCAATCCTCTCCAACCCACAGAAGAAACATGCGCTGGATTATGCAAAGAATATCTTCATTGGACTGCTCAACAGTGCTCTGAAGTACTTGGAAGCGATGAAGCAACCTTCACTTGACAAAAGTTATTAATTCGGTGAGGAGAATTATTCAGATGAGAATGTCTCTCTTTGGATGCTTGTTCAATTCAGTGCTCTGAGTCTGTGGAAATCATATCCTTAGACTTCATCTGTGCAAAATTAATTATTCGGTGAGGTTGATGGCTATGTGTCCTTGTCGGATGCTTGTCTTTAGTGCTTGAGCTGTGGTCCATTTTGGGGCTACATTCGTCACTTGTAATTATTCTGATTGCTCCCACTGTGTTGCCTTCTTCGATTTTTTGCTAACCGTGCGCAAATTTTCTCGTTTTCAGTGGAATTTCTTTGGTCTACCTCGTGATTCCTGGATGGTGGGGCAGAGGACACAATTTCTGTTCTTGTATGCACCGCCTTGATGACTGAAGTGGTTAGCAGTTTGCCTCGTCGTTCAGGAACTGCAAGACAAACATTGCCAAACAGGAGCAGGTTGCGCCATGCTTTAATGGTGCCTCGGCTTCTATATATATATATATATATATATATATATATATATATATATATATATATATATATATATATATATATATATATATATATATATATATATTGTGTGTGTGTGTGTGTGTGTGTGTGTGTGTGTGTGTACTCACCTAATTGTCCTCACCTAGTTGTGGTTGCAGGGGTCGAGTCATAGCTCATGGCCCCGCCTCTTCACTGTACGCTACTGGGTCACGCTCCTGCCCATGAGCTTTATCATACCTCTCTTAAAGCTATGTATGGAACCTGCCTCTACTACATCGCTTCCAAGCTATTCCACTTCCCGACCACTCTGTGACTGAAGAAATACTTCCTAACATCTCTGTGATTCATCTGAGTCTTCAACTTCCAACTGTGTCCCCTTGTTGCTGTGTCCCATCTCTGAAACATTCTGTCTCTGTCCACTTTGTCAATTCCTCTCAGTATCTTATATGTTGTTATCATGTCCCTTCTATCTCTCCTGTCCTCCAGTGTAGTCAGGTCGATTTCCCTTAACCTCTCCTCGTAGGACATACCCCTTAGCTCCGGGACTAGTCTTGTTGCAAACCTTTGCACTTTCTCGAGCTTCTTCACGTGCTTGGCTAGATGTGGGTTCCAAACTGGTGCTGCATACTCCAGTATGGGCCTAACGTACACAGTGTACAGGGTCCTGAACGATTCTTTATTAAGATGTCGGAATGCTGTTCTTAGGTTTGCTAGGCACCCATATGCTGCAGCAGTTATTTGGTTGATGTGCGCCTCAGGAGATGTGCCTGGTGTTATACTCACCCCAAGATCTTTTTCCTTGATTGAGGTTTGCAGTCTCTGGCCCCCTAGGATGTACTCCGTCTGCGGTCTTCTTTGCCCTTCCCCAATATTCATGACTTTGCACTTGGTGGGGTTGAACTCCAGGAGCCAATTGCTGTACCAGGCTTGCAGCTTGTCCAGATCCCTTTGTAGTTCTGCCTGGTCCTCGTCCGACTGAATTCTTCTCATCAACTTCACATCATCTGCAAACAGGGACACTTCGGAGTCTATTCCTTCCGTCATGTCGTTCACAAATACCAGAAACAGCACCGGTCCTAGGACTGACCCCTGTGGAACCCCACTCGTCACAGGCGCCCACTCTGACACCTCGCCACGTACCATGACTCGCTGCTGTCTTCCTGACAGGTATTCCCTGATCAATTGTAGTGTGTATGCATGTGTATGCATGTGTGTGTATGCATGTGTGTGTTGGTGTATGACTGTGTTTTTGTACATAATCGCTGTTTTGAACTTGTTTGCTCTGGTTACCTGTGTCTGGTATCAGCTACTTTCTCTGCCATTTATCTGGTAGCTAGTAGGTTCGGGCCCTCTTAACCTACTTGGCCCTATAATACCAACACTGATCAATATATTGCGTTAGGCTCCACTAATTTTTCCAGGACAATTCCATTCATTACCTCACTGAGGAGATACATCCAGACAATTCCTTCCCAAACAGTGTAATTCTGTCTTTCCATCTCCCATAAATTCCACTGAGTATTTCATACATTAGTTTAATGTGATCAAGTTTATTACCTTCAGTTTTTTCTTACAGTAAATTCAGCTTTGCTCTGGCACTTATTACCAACACTGAACCTTCACAAAAATATACACAACTTTGAAAACAAAACTTCAGACGAAGTTTCGGTCTGTCCTGGATCATTGGTAATTCACTTGTGACATGATAAGTGGTCTAGAAGGGGGCGAAACGTCTTCTTAAGTTTCTTCTTGAAAACAAAGACATTTTATGAATTGTACCATCCAGGGTATTTTATGAATTGTACCATCCAGGGTATTTTATGAATGGTACCATCCAGGGTATTTTATGAATGGTACCATCCAGGGTATTTTATGAATGGTACCATCCAGGGTATTTTATGAATGGTACCATCCAGGGTATTCTATGAATGGTACCATCCAGGGTATTTTATGAATGGTACCATCCAGGGTATTTTATGAATGGTACCATCCAGGGTATTTTATGAATGGTACCATCCAGGGTATTTTATGAATGGTACCATCCAGGGTATTTTAACATTTAATCTTCATTGAACTTTTTTCAGTTTCCTTACATACTTTATCAGGTGTACGATAAGTTGTAGGATGGAGCTTCATACTCTAAGATGCTCTCATACAGTAAGTTGTAGGATGGAGCTTCATACTCTAAGATGCTCTCATACAGTAAGTTGTAGGATGGAGCTTCATACTAGATCTCTCACGGGTTAGATGGAGCTCTCATACCTAGATCACAGTTGTAGGATGGAGCTTCATACTCTAAGATACTCTCATACATAATTATTTCACACGATTTCTTAAGCTAATCATTGACCTTAAAAATAACATTTGTTGCAGAGTATAATCCGTTGATGTGAGTTTATTACAATGTTCATTCCTTCTGGCATGTACCTTGACTTTTAGCGTCTGCATCTTAGACCATGTAGGAAGCTTCCAGTCTGCTTTACCCATCAAATTTTCCTGATCATGTAACTTATGGAGGTGAATTCGAAGAACCACTTGTGTGACACTACACATAACCCGGATATTGAAGAGAGGAGCTTACGACGACGTTTCGGTCCGATTTGGACCAAGTAGGACAGAAACGTGTTGGTAAGCTTCTCTCTTCTACATGCGGGTTATTTGTGTATTGTTCCAGTCACGGTATTGTGCCTCTTTGTTACTTGTCTGCTGGGTGACCAACATCAGTTGTTGATTCCTTGTCTTGTGTGGATTTTATTCTCTCAATTGGGTTGAGCAAATATTCTGTTAGTGGAATGGAATGTGAAGGACTTGCCTAGTATGGGCCAACAGGCCTGCTGTAGTGTTCCTCCTTTCTTATGTTCTTATTAAGTTTACATTCACTACGAATAAGTAATCTTGGAACTGTAATTGTTTGTGGATAACAATTATAGATGATAATAAGGTTACCAAGAACAAAGAAAATATTTAAGAAGAAATAATTCTCAACTTTATTCGGAAATTTACTAACAGAAAATAATGAACATTTTAATTGTTCATTTTAACACAGCACTGGATCTTGAATTATATTTTAGCACAGCGATGGATCTTGAATTACATTTTAGCACAGCACTGGATCTTAAGTTACATTTTAGCATAGCACTGGATCTCATAAAAATTGTAGAAATGTACTGATATTATTATTTAAATATTACATACCTAGGAACATGTGTACATTCCCTTGTATAACTTACATGTGTACATACCCTTGTATAACTTACATGTGTACATACCCTTGTATAACTTACATGTGTACATACCCTTGTATAACTTACATGTGTACATACCCTTGAATAATTTACATGTGTACATACCCTTGTATAACTTGCAACATGTGTTCATACCCTTGTATAACTTGCAACATGTGTACATATTCTTGTATAACATGCAACATGTGTACATACCCTTATGTAACTTGCAACTTATGTATATGCACTTTCATAACTTGCAACAATTGTACATATGCTTATATGTTGCAGAGTTTGCTACATATATACATGCATAACTTGCAACCTGAGTTCTTGGATAAATAAACCCATAACCAGTATAATGTGATCCTTTATTGGCAACGTTTCGCCCACGCAGTGGGCTTTATCAAGTCACAAACAGATCTGTTTGTGACTCGATAAAGCCCACTGCGTGGGCGAAACGTTGTCAATAAAGGATCACATTATACTGCTTATGTGTTTATTTTTCCATTGTGTCGGTATTTTATTAAATTTATTTGCAACCTGTGTATATACACTCTGGTAATTTGCAACCTGTGTACATACACTCTGGTAACTTGCAACCTATGTACATATAATCTCGTAACTTGCAACCTATGTACATACACTCTCATAACTTGCAACCTGTGTACATACACTACAGTAACTTGCAACCTATGTACATACACTCTGGTAACTTGCAACATATGTACATACACTCTGGTAACTTGCAACCTGTGTACATTCACTCTGATAACTTGCAACCTGTGTACATACACTCTTGTAACTTGCAACATGTGTACATACACTCTCGTAACTTGCAACCTGTGTACATACACTCTTGTAACTTGCAACCTGTGTATATACACTCTTGTAACTTGCAACCTGTGTACATACACTCTGGTAACTTGCAACCTGTGTACATACACTCTTGTAACTTGCAACCTGTGTACATACACTCTCGTAACTTGCAACCTGTGTACATACACTCTGGTAACTTGCAACCTGTGTACATACACTCTGGTAACTTGCAACCTGTGTACATACACTCTGGTAACTTGCAACCTGTGTACATACACTCTCGTAACTTGCAACCTGTGTACATACACTACTGTAACTTGCAACCTATGTACATACACTCTGGTAACTTGCAACATATGTACATACACTCTGGTAACTTGCAACCTGTGTACATACACTCTTGTAACTTGCAACCTGTGTACATACACTCTTGTAACTTGCAACCTATGTACATACACTCTGGTAACTTGCAACATATGTACATACACACTCGTAACTTGCAACCTGTGTACATACACTCTTATAACTTGCAACCTGTGTACATACACTCTTGTAACTTGCAACATGTGTACATATAATCTCATAACTTGCAACCTGTGTACATTCACTCTTATAACTTGCAACCTCTGTACATACACTCTTGTAACTTGCAACCTGTGTACATTCACTCTTGTAACTTGCAACCTGTGTACATACACTCTGATAACTTGCAACCTGTGTACATACACTCTTGTAACTTGCAACCTGTGTACATACACTCTTTTAACTTGCAACCTGTGTACATACACTCTGGTAACTTGCAACCTGTGTACATACACTCTTGTAACTTGCAACCTGTGTACATACACTCTGGTAACTTGCAACATGTGTACATACACACTCGTAACTTGCAACCTGTGTACATAAACTTTTGTAACTTGCAACCTGTGTACATACACTCTTGTAACTTGCAACCTTTGTACATACACTCTTGTAACTTGCACCTGTGTACATACATTCTAATAACTTGCAACATGTGTACATACACACTCGTAACTTGCAACCTGTGTACATAAACTCTTTTAACTTGCAACCTGTGTACATACACTCTGGTAACTAACCTGTGTACATACACGCTTGTAACTAGCAACCTGTGTGCATACACTCTGATAACTTGCAACCTGTGTACATACACTCTTGTAACTTGCAACCTGTTTACATACACTCTTTTAACTTGCAACCTGTGTACATACACTCTGGTAACTTGCAACCTGTGTACATACACTCTTGTAACTTGCAACCTGTGTACATACACTCTTGTACTCAACCTTGTACAACCTGTGTACATTACTGCAACCTGTGTACATACACTCTGTACTTGCAACCTGTGTACTATGTAACTGCAACTGTGTACATACTCTTACTGCAACCTGTGTACATACACTCTGATAACTTGCAACCTGTGTACATACATCTGTCTTGCAACCTGTTAATACACTCTTGACTTGCAACCTGTGTACATACACTCTGTAACTTGCAACCTGTGTACATACACTCTTGTAACTTGCAACCTGTGATACATTAACCAACTCTACCCTTGAACTTGCAACCTGTGTACATACACTCTTGTAACTTGCAACCTGTGTACATACACTCTTGTAACTTGCAACCTGTGTACATACACTCTGGTAACTTGCAACCTGTGTACATACACTCTTGTAACTTGCAACCTGTGTACATACACTCTTGTAACTTGCAACCTGTGTACATACACTCTGATAACTTGCAACCTGTGTACATACACTCTCGTAACTTGCAACCTGTGCACATACACTCTGGTAACTTGCAACCTGTGTACATACACTCTGTAACTTGCAACCTGTGTACATACACTCTGTAACTTGCAACCTGTGTACATACACTCTCGTAACTTGCAACCTGTGCACATACACTCTGGTAACTTGCAACCTGTGTACATACACTCTGGTAACTTGCAACCTGTATACATACACACTCGTAACTTGCAACCTGTGTACATACACTCTCGTAACATCCTATGTACATACACTCTCGTAACTTGCAACCTGTGTACATACACTTGTAATTGCAACCTGTAATACACTTTGGTAACTTGCAACCTGTGTACATACACTCTGTAACTTGCAACTGTGTACATTACACTCCGTAACTTGCAACATTGTCATACACTTTGTAACTTACATGTTTCATACAATATAATGTTTAATAGATAACCGAC
>WNWK01055123.1:0-11362 GCA_009830355.1 Cherax destructor
ACAAGAAACACAGGTGCCCATAGGACACGAGAAACTGCACACATACAGAAATGTGGTCCGGACTAAAAAAATCCCCCTTTCTGTATAAAAATCGTCACTAAACAATACTCGAACATGTGGAATACTGACTAAGAAAATAATTAATGAACACTCGACATATCTTCTCTAAACTTCTCGACAAATAATGAAAATAAAATGCACACGGTGAAACTACCCTTTCGGGACATCATATGGGTTATATAAGGCGTGACATCCAGTGATGTCAGCAGACGTCCAAAAGGAACGTCAGGCAACATCGTGGGTGACGTCGCGAGGTGACGTTCTGGTGTGACATGATGGATGTCATGGGGTGGCACCAGAGTGACATCAGTGGGGTGATCGTGGAGTCGGCGGCATCGTGACGCCCAGCAGCATCGTGGGTGACGTCATGGGTTGATGTAGGCGCCGACCACAAATGGTCCCCGTGGCTAGACACCCCCTGATCACATTTTTGGCAAAAATTCCAAAAATTCCAGAAAACAGACATAGACGTAGAGGGCAGTGGTGGTGGTGTATGGTGTGTGGCGGGGTACACTGGGGCGAGCGTGATTTCTGGGTGAGAGGCGGGGAGCCCGGCCGCCCTTCCCACCCTCCATAAGAGGGGCACCCACACTAACACTGAAATCCCACTAACTCCTCTGAGTGCTGAAATAGCAGTGCTGAGCTGAACAAAGCAGAACATGCTGGCAAGGCTGAGCACGTGACTGAGAAACAGCATGGGACGCTGTGGGTGAAGTCAGTGACGCCTTTCCCCTCGGAGAATTAGAAAAATTTCGGCCTGAACCCCTGCTTGTACCTGTTCGGGCTGGTTTGAGACACGACATCAGGATAACTCGTTGAGAGACGGATGCTTCTTGTAAGCTGATGAATTGAAAGACAAACTTCGTCCCCTTTCCCTCAACACAACTGCTGCGGGCACCCTGGCACCATTTATAACGATGTGTTACTTGGAGTTTCTTGGTAGCGGGAATGCAATGATAAGGCTGGAGGCTTCTTACTTTATTTGTAATAAAGGTGCAGGTAACAGGCTGCGTGTCGTGGCCATGCGGGCCATGCCTTGCGGGGAGGGAAAGGGGAGGCCTGTTCTCTGAGTGTAGTCTGGGGCCCAAGGGGGGAGGCAGGGTGGGCAGACTCACTGGGTATGCCCTACAGGCTTGCCCTCTGGCGGAATACTATGGAAACTAGCATGGCACGAAATATGAACTCAGCTGGCAGACGCATGTGCTAAACTACCAGTGTGTTACTCCTGTCACACTACCAGTGTTTACTCCTGTCCACTACCAGTGTTTACCCCTGTCACACTACCAGTGTGTTACTCCCTTCACACTACCAGTGTGTTACTCCTGTCACACCCAGTGTGTTTCTCCATCCACTCTAGTGTGTTACTCCTGACACACTACCAGTGTGTTCCCTCCAAACACTACCAGTGTTACTCAGTCACACTCCAGTGTGTTATCAGTCACACTACCAGTGTGTTGCTCCAGTCACACGACCAGTGTTTTTTACTCCAGTCACACTACCAGTGTGTTGCCCAATCACACTACCGGTGTTTTGCTCCAGTCACCCCTACC
Organism: Cherax destructor; assembly: GCA_009830355.1. Lineage (NCBI taxonomy): Eukaryota > Metazoa > Arthropoda > Malacostraca > Decapoda > Parastacidae > Cherax > Cherax destructor. The sequence goes on from WNWK01055123.1 coordinate 1,611, forward strand.
AGTGTGTTGCCAGTCACACTCCCCAGTGTATTACTCCTGTCACACTACCAGTGTGTTCCCTTCACACTACCAGTGTGTTACTCCTGTCCACTACCAGTGTGTTACTCCTGTCCCCTACCAGTGTTTGCTCCAATCACACTACCAGTGTTTACTCAATCCACTCCAGTGTGTTACTCCATCACCCCAGTGTTTACTCCAGTCACTACCAGTGTGTTACTCAGTCCCACACAACCAGTGTGTTACTCCAGTCACACTACCAGTGTGTACTCCTTCACACTACCAGTGTGTTACTCCTGTCACACTACCGGTGGCCTCCTGTCCCCTACCAGTGTTTTACTCCTGTCACACTACCAGTGTGTTACCCCCTGCCCACACTACCAGTGTGTTACCCCTGTCACACTACCAGTGTGTTACTCCTGTCACACTACCAGTGTTTACTCATGTCCCTACCAGTGTTTGCTAGTCACACTATGATTTTATTTGGAGTTTTCTTGGTAGCGAATGCAATGATAAGGCTTGGAGGCTTCTTACTTTATTTGTAATAAGGTGCGGGTAACAGGCTGCATGTCTGTGGCCATGGCAAAGCCACCCTTGCGAGGGGGAAAGGAGCAGGCCTGTTCTCTGAGTGTAGTCTGGGCGCCAAGAGGGAGAGGCAGGGGTGAGGCAGACTCACATGGGTATGCCTACGGCTTTCCCTGGGGGGAATACTATAAATTTAGCATGGCAGGGAAAATGAACTCAGCTGGCAGCCCCAAAGCATGGCTGTCTATGCAGAAAATCAGGCTGTCTACATCCTAACCCGCACCCCATAGTCGTCCCGACCATGAATAGCATTAAAAAAAATCGGGTTTTCTCTCTCGCAAAAACAGGTCACAGAACACGTAAAAAAAAATATATACATAAACATATGGACATGGAAAAAACTTCCTCCAAAGGGGAAAAAAAAAAACGTGTGCCTTCGTGGTCTAAGGCAGTGAGGTCGATGCCCGCACCATGCCTTCCTGCGTCTGGATACATACCAACCTTTGGGAGACAGCTGTGACGTAACGGGACGATCTCCTCTGGGGTTGAAGCAGACATCATGTGTTGCTGTAGGGTTCACTCAACCTGGGGCACAACTGCTGGTGCCCTCGAGTGAGGTGTCGTCAGTAGTCGCAACAGGACAGGACTGGCAAAGGCTCAGGAGGTTCCTCGACTGGTACTGTCGCTGGAGCTGTCGCTGCTGGCGAGTGTGGGTGAGTCGTGACAGGGACGACTCGGCGAAACATCTGGAGGTCGTAACAGCATACAACATACTGCAGTGAGTGGGCTAGCAGTCAAAGTGACATCAACTTTGTGCAGGCTGCTCACTGAAGCTGTGACACGAGGCTGACAGTCGCCTGCCAACGGCTTAACTGTGGCTTGGTGAGTGTCATCTCTCGACATTAGAGTTACGGAGGGCAGTGTAAGCGTCCCCAGACTGGTCATCTGCAATAACTGGACTGACGTCTTGGAGGTGAAGTGGAACGGTCTCGATGGGAGAATCGTCCGGGTACGATTCGGCGAACAATAAGAGCTTTCTGTACAAGGCGCTCGGACGCTCGTAACTGACGCCTGGACTGACAAATGTCAGCTGTCAAGCGCGTGGGGCAGGGTCACACCGGGTGACAAAGTAACACGGTGCTACATAGGACACGGAAACTGCACACATACAGCACATGTGGTACAAATGGCAAAACTACAAATGACGCTTTTCTGTATAAAAATCGTCACTAAAGAATACTCGAACATGTGGAGAATACTGACTGAGAGAAATAATTAATGAACACTCGACTTATATCTTCTCTCAAACTTCTCGACAAATAATGAAAATAAAATGCACACGGTGAAACTACCACTCGGGACATCATATGGGTGATATCAGGCGTGACATCGCGGTGATGTCAGCAGACGTCGCGAGAACGTCAGGCAACATCGTGGGTGACGTCGCGAGTGACGTTCTGGTGTGACATGATGGATGTCATGGGGTGGCATCGCGAAGTGACATCAGTGGAGTGACGTCGTGGAGTCGGCAGCATCGTGACGTCAGCAGCATCGTGGTGACGTCATGGGTTGATGTAGGCGCAGACCCTACAAATGGTCACACGTGGCTAACACTCTGATACACAGTTCTGGCAAAATTCAAAGGAAATTCTCAGAAATCAGCATAGAGGTAGTGGGCAGTGGTGGTGGTGTATGGTGTGTGGCGGATACACTAGGGCGAGCGTGAGTGTCTGGGTGAGAGGCGAGGGCCCGGCCGCTTCCTCTCACCCTACCCTCACGGAGACACCCACACTAGACGCTGAAATCACCACTAACTCACCTCTGAAGTGCTGAAATAGCTTTGCTGAGCTGAACAACAACAGCCAGAACATGCTGGCAAGGCTGAGCACGTGACTGAGAAACAGCATGGGACGCTGTGGCGTGAAGTCAGTGACGCCGTTTCTCGGAGGAATTGACAAATTTCGGCCTGAATCATGTTTACCTGTGTCTGGACGCTGAGATTTGCAGACATGACATCAGGATAACTCGTTGAGAGACGGATGCTTCTTGTGTAGGCTGATGAATTGAAAGACAAACTTCAGTCCTCTTCCTCCCCTCAACACAACTGCTACGAGGCACTGCTGCTTCCATTATAACGATGTGTTTTGGAGTTTTCTTGGTAGCGGGAATGCAATATAAGGCTTCGGAGGGCTTCTTACTTTATTTGTAATAAAGGTGTGGGTAACAGGCTGCGTGTCTGTGGCCATGGGCAAGGCCATGCCTTGCGAGAGGAGAGGAGTAGGCCTGTTCTCTGGAGTGTAGTCTGAGGCGCCAAGTGAGGGAGGCAGGGGTAGAGGCAGACTCACATGGGTATGCCCTACAGGCTTGCCAACAAAGTAGGACCCGTAACATGTCCTCCATTCGCCAAATCCCCCCCCTCCCACACCTCCTTATATCCTCATGCAGAAGCCCTATCCTCCCCATCCCCAACCACCCTCAGGTAACCCGCTTCACTAACACTCTTCAATCTGCATTCCAATGGAATCAGCCTAGCCCTCCCTGGCGTAACAGGAGCGTAACCACCCCCTTCAAGCAATCACAACCCGATCCCCAAATAAGCGAAACCCTCGCAGCAACTTCTGACGTCCCCTGCCAATGGGTACAATACATACATGCCATATTTTGCTATATATAACGTTAACCACTATTACCCATTGGTGCTGCGTGAGATGTGACGGCCTCAAACCAATCTACCCAACACCTCTGTGCTCTACCCTCGATAACCACCTCGCTTCCCTCGCATCCTCGCATCCCTCATATACACCACCACAAATCTTCACCGATCCACTAAAGCACCACCTTCCACAAGAACCCCACTTCATCCTCCCAGTCCCCGAATCTCATGAATTTCGACTTATCCTCATTTACATTCATACCGTCGCTTCCCCAAAAGCCTCCAATGACCCTGCCCGCTCTAATCCCCCTTTCCACAAGAATCGTCGTGTCATCCATAGCCCACTATACCAGGATTCCCAACACCCAGATCCCCTTTCCTGCCCCCAAACAGACACTTCTACAGCCCTATAAAATGGGTCCTGCAGGCATGCGAACAACAATTGAGACATGGGCAACCTGGCGTAAACCCTTCCCATCCTGACACGCTGCCCCACCCTCCCATTCAACGGCACACACATACTTGCTCCCCAGTACAAAGTCGTGCCCAACTCACCATCTCCTTACCAAACCCCTGCCACCTCCTTAATGCTCCACAATGCTTACGTTCCACACTATCATAGCGCGCCTCCAATCCAGTGCTGCACCCCCTCCCTCCTTCTGCCTACTCTCAATAAACCCCGAGACCCCATGCGCCATGTACATAGACCTTCCAGCACCCCATATTGACTCCCAACAATAACCTTATCTAAGACCCTTTTCAATCGATTTGCCTAATATTTTGCAAATAACTTATAGTCGCGCACATAAGGAAATAGTCCTATAGTCCCTCACCGTCGTCTGACTAGTCCCCCTTTGGCACCATAACCACAAACCGTAGACTGTGAATCCCCAAGACACCTTCTTCATGACATTTAACAACTGCACTAAAACCCTTTAAAACCCCCCATACTGTATATAAAAATCACTCGGTGTCCTGTCTATCACATGCCTTACCCCTGCTCATGCCCATCAAGGCCAAAATACACTTTATCCTCACTATATCACCACTCAACCCTCCCTATCCCCCTCTCAAGTCATTGCACCCAACCACCCATATCCTTAAGCCTCCTCCTGCACCCCTCCGCTCCTCATATCGCATACCACCCATCCACATACGTCCCATGCCCTCTGTCGAACCAACTCTTGCCCCACCTATACCCTCCCAAGTCCTCATGCACACACAACCTTCACAATTTCTGTCAAGCTCAGCCCTACATGCCTGCCTCAGGACACATGCCATGGCTTGTCACCCCATACCAACCTCCTAACCCACCACGCCACCCTTGCAGCATCAAACCTTTCATTTGCAAAACCCGAATTTTATCTTTCAACCTCTTTCCACAGGGGTAACCCGCACTCCCACACCCTTTCCCCCATAACAATCTTTTGCCCCCTCCAAATACCTAATAAGTCCATACGCAAACGTTACCCCTCCCTCCCCGTCTAACATAAAAAGTCCCTTATCTTGCCTTGCATTGTCAGGAAACCCATCCCATCCACCGCACCCCCGGACCACAACCTGTCCAAACCCAACGTATCCCTCCCTTTCCCCTCTTGAAGAAACCCGGACTTTTAATTTCCAATAACTCCCGTCCCTGCGAAACCCCCTCCCACCCCAAATCCCCAAAAAACCCCCTGTGGTCCAACCATCCCCCCACCCTCCTCACTTCGCTCTCTAGTCATATAACCGATCAGCCGAGCAGCAAACCTCTCCTCACAAACGTGTGCTCCACGCCCCATGCAGCACTCCCCACATCCACCAACCCCACACCATGTAACAGACCCCCAGCAAAACCGAACAATCCCCCCCCCTTGGTTCCGTCTCTCGCCCGTGCCACAGTTCAATCAAAACCCCCACCACCGCAATCATGTAGCGATCGTAGGTGAAAAACTAACACATCCTCACAAAATCAGTTTTTTACCCTACCATCCTCGCGGCCATAAAACCCACACAAGGACACCAATCCCCCCCCCATGATCCATCACCCGTATCCCCCCGCCCCCCCCCTCCCTCCTCACTATGATGGACAACAATTATTATTATAATCAAATAGAAGCTAAACCACAGGGTTATACAGCGCTGCAGGTTTGTAGGATGCAGGGGATTTGAAAAGGAGAGGGATGATTAGAAAGGGTATGGAGGCAGAGGTGGATGGGCAGGGATAGAGGGTGCAAGTCGAGGTAGAAGGGATTGAGGTGCTAGGGTATAATCTTCAGGTTTGTGTAGTAAGTCAGTTTCTGTAAAAAAGTCAACAAGAGAGTCAGGATTAAAGGAGGTCCATCTGCAAGAGGAAGGTAAAGAAAGGGCCGCAAGCGAAGACGTCTTTTGGAGGTAATTCTGCGTGTTTTCGTTGATAGATGGGCGGTCAGCAGAATATGTCGAACAGACACTGGAACCTGACAATGCTCACAGAGAGGGGGAGCCTCTCATGAATCCCGGAGTAAGGCAGGGGTGGCCGATCGAAGACGAGAGAGTTAAGTCTCCCAACCTCGACATTGGTGACAAGAAAAAAGGCCAGACCTAACGTTTAATAGAATGAAGTTTGTTATTGAAAGGGCAGACCAGCGTTGTTTCCAACGGTGCAGGTGGTTGAATGACGCAAAATAGTCCGTAAGGAACACCCTATATGAAACTGGGAAAGGGCATGCTGCTGACCCGGGGGCAGGGGGAGCAAATTGCGGTATCCAAGGACCCGGGAGGTAGAGTCACGGATTAGGGCATCCATGGTTAGGTTACTTCTTTCTTTGTTTTAAGAAAAAAAAAGGAAAGAAGAAAAAATAAAAATAAAAAAAGAATAAAAAGGGGGGAACGTGGAGGAATGGCTCTGGGAATGAAAGGGGCGTCAAATCCCCTCCGCGCCCAAGAGGACCTCAACACCGCCATGATAGTGCAGATGCTGCATGGAACCGTGCCATACCCTACCCTTCATGCCAGTAAACCAGCAATCCAGGATGTAACCTCACATCCACCACAATTCTCGGCCCGGACAAGAGGCGGCCGGATATCGCCAAAGCATACAGCCTTCGGCCCACCACCCCCGGAATCGAAGGTGGCGCAGGAAGACCACACCGTCGCCCGAGATACCAGGCCACCCCGGGAGACGGAGAGGATTAGGACATCCCCAGATCCAGATTCCACAGCAAACTACACCACACTTAAAGAACCTCAGCAGATAGGAATGGACCACGGTACCCTTCCCCTACCCTAGGAGACTAGAATGCCTGTGGAAGAAGCTCCCAGGGTAAAAATGGGAAGAGAAAATGAGGGGAATGAGGAGGAGAGAGGGGGAGGAGGGAGGGAAAGGAGGATGGGAAGATGGGAGGGAGGATTGGGGGGGTAATTAGGTTCAGTCTGAGGAAGAGAAAGCCAAAGGTCCAATTCCTCCAGACCGATGGCATCTTACCTCATCCAAGGAGCCCCCTTAAAGAGGATGGACAACAAACGGGCTGAGTCTCCTAATTAGCCAACATCCACACCCCCTTTCAATCTCAAGGAGTGTGCAGCGTAAACAGTGTATCCTTCCAGTAATTAACTGGCAACCATACTTGTGGAACGTTTATGTTCCTGTACAAAAACCACATCCTATACCATACCTCACAAATGCCCACAGAAACCATTCACATTGCATCTTATCACTGAGCCATTAATAATATTCTGATGGCGCGGAAACCGACAGAGGGGTTTTCCTTTGGGGCACTGGCACTTGCCGATCCCCTTTTCCCGAAGTGCCACCGGTCACTCCCAGGTCTCCAGAACCACCCCTCCAAGTCTCTGTCCGCTTGGGACCTCAACATCACCCCTCGCTTTACATCAGCCCTCATCTTCTTACCCGGACGTTGCGCGGTGTGAGCGTCGTCCGTATCAGACCCCCAGGCCCCGCTCTCTTCCGTGACGCGCTTTCTTCCTCCATACTCACCTCTGGAGGCCATGAGTGCACCTCCGCCTCCACGTGAAACAGCCGTCCTGCGCGGCTGAGGCACTAACCCCAGAGCCACCCCACCTCAACTTCCCTGTCCCCACAGCTGACTCCAAGGCAGCTGTACAGGTTCGTCCACACACACACAGGACCTGGGGCCCAAAGGTCCTGCAGCACCATGGCAAACGCCTCCTCTGCCCTCTCATCAGCCGCCCGATATACTCCTCCCGGCTCCGGAAGCTCCTGGACAGATGATTCCGGTACCCCTGGTAGGCCGCACATCCATCACTCAAAGATTCCGACCTGTCACCTCCAGCACTCCAACACCCGACATGGGGTTGTCAGACCCGCTCCTCCCGTGCAGTGCCGAGGCTCTCGTTGATGTCCAACATCAGCACAGGCCCGTCTTTACCACACTGCGCCATATGGTCATAGGGCCCACACAACCTGCATGTCCATGACGTTGCCCTGCATAGGTAACCATGACTTGAGTCCTGAAGTCCTCCAACGAGTGGGAAAGGGGGATGGGATGCGCGTCATTTTTAAAAAAACTTTCCCCCCCAGCAGACCTTAAAACATCCCTTCCGACCACCTGCCCACCGCGCCGTATGAACAGTTCCATATCTCTAAAAAAATGTCCTCAAATTTGGGCCCCCGTGCCTCAAATGGGCAATTACGGACCTTGACCCTGTAGTACCTGGACGTCGTGAAAAAACCGTTACTGGGAAAATTTTTATCCACAGGGGGCCCTGAAACCTGGGGGCAACCCCCCAACATCGGCAGTGCGGTTAATTTAAGAATCTATACCACATTTATGGGCCCCACCCCCAAATGTCATTCTCCAATCCTAGCGTCGCTCAATGGGTCAGTAGAACAGAAGCATTCTGGCCCCACAACCCCACGAATCATCTGGGGAAAACCCCAGTGGTTTTAAATTTGGGGAGGCCCCCTGCGCCATGTTTTGAAAACAACAATGTCCGGGGGGGCCCCCGGAGAGGCAGGCTAGTCGCCCCCCCCTCGACACCAAAGGGAGCGACGAATGTCTTTGGGGGGTTTAAAGTCCCCAAACCCCCGGGGGGACACCGGTTTGTGGGCATCGGGAAAAATGATCAACCAGGCTGTTACTGCTGGCACAGAAAAAACGTACAAACCCCAGCCCGTTTTGGTCAGGACTGACTTTAGGTGTCTGTCCCCCGCCTTCTTGAAGATAGCCAGGGGGATATTGGGGGTCCCCTTTGTATGCTGGGGGGGAGTTGGCAGTCTTGGGCCCCCGACACTTATTGTGTTGTTTTTACTTAAATCGTGGTGTTGTGGAAAAAATCGTGGTTAAATGGGGTTTTTAACTTAAAAAAATAAAACTCGATCCTCTTTCTGAAAAAACAGGAGGGGATAGATAGATATATAGATGAAAAATAGATGAAAAAGGGGAAAAAAAAAGAGAGAGAGAGAGAGAGAGAGAAAAAAAAAAAATTTAATTAAAGGGACATAAATAATGGCTACTAAAAAAATGTTCAGATCCACAGGGGAAAGGTGATAACATTGGGCGAAAAAGGGGGACCTGGGTGTTAATCGACTGTTGTGGATGGCATCCCAGGGGGGGGGGTAAAAACATTTTTTTGGGTGCTGAACTTTGAAAGGGGGTTGTGGGTGGGGATCCGGGGGGGAAAATTGATACAAGGTGTTTCAAGATGGCCCCCATCGTGAAATATTCTCCATTGAAACCATAAAATTTAAACACCCTGTAACTTAGACAGTTGGGCACTTTGAAGCTGAGGGAAAAAACAGCTCTTAGCCTGGAAAAAATGATCTGCGTAAAAAAAAAAACCCAAACCAATAAAAGGTTTAAGTGTACATACCCCCAAAAAGCCTAAATTAAAAATTTTCCTTAAATCTCAAATTCTTGGGAAAGGAGAGTTCGAGGGGGACACTTCCTAAATACATTTTTCCCCCCCCTTTAAATTTTGGGGGGGTTCCACCGAAAGGGGGGAAAATTTCCCTTCAAGCGAATCTAACAACCTTGTGGTTCAGGTGATGACAGACACATAGAAAGGCGATTCAATCACGGAACGGGGGGAGCTTGAACCATGGCAAGTGAATCATAAAGCTCCAAGGGGCCCCCGCGTTAACCCCGGGCCATCTACCCCGAGTCTGTTGGGTAAAAAAGGGCCCCTGCAACTGATGTGACATTTTTTTGTGGGGGGCGTTTCGCTCCAGGATCTTTTTCAAGCCGTTACCTGGGGGGGGATCCGGGGTTTAAAAATTCCCCCCCTTTGTTTTTTTTTCATTGCTTCACCACTTTAACCTCTCTTTTTTCTCCAATACTCCCCCCCCCTTTCATCCTTCTACTTTGTAAAACCCTCATATGCTAACACCTCTTCCTTTTTTTTTCATCATCATTCCCAATCCTCTTTTCCCTCCCACCCCCTTTTTTGTAACCACATTATTATTTTATAATCAAATAAAACGCTAAACCCGGGGGTTTTACAGCGCTGCAGTTTTTGTAGGATGCAGGGAGAGTGGGTTGTAAGAGGGGGATGGACGTGTGGGGTAGGGTGCAAGATGACGGTGGATAGTGCAGGGGGGGAGGGGAGCAAGAGATCGAGGGGAAAGGGGGAAAGG
>WNWK01055124.1:0-5000 GCA_009830355.1 Cherax destructor
AATGTTGATGAAGACAGGGAAGCTGTGATTTCGTGTTAGGGCAAGGAGGAATAACATCTTGTAGGAGTGTGGAAGAGCCAGTTGTGGGTGTGGGGAAGTTCGTGAGGCAGTGGGTAGAATGAAAGGGGTAAGGCAGCTGGGATTGATGGGATAAAGATAGAAATGTTAAAAGCAGGTGGGGATATAATTTTGGAGTGGTTGGTGCTATTATTTAATAAATGTATGGAAGAGGGTAAGGTACCTAGGGATTGGCAGAGAGCGTGTATTGTTCCTTTGTATAAAGGCAAAGGGGACAAAAGAGAGTGCAAAAATTATAGGGAATAAGTCTGTTGAGTGTACCTGGTAAAGTGTATGGTAGAGTTATTATTGAAAGAATTAAGAGTAAGACAGAAAGCAGGATAGCAGATGAACAAGGGGCTTTAGGAAAGGTAGGGGTGTGTAGACCAAGTGTTTACAGTGAAACATATAGGTGAACAGTATTTGGATAAGGGTAAAGATGTTTTTGTGGCATTTATGGATTTGGAAAAGGCGTATGATAGGGTAGATAGGGAGCAATGTGGCAGATGTTGCAGGTGTATGGAATAGGAGGAAGGTTACTGAAAGCAGTGAAGAGTTTTTATGAGGATAGTGAGGCTCAGGTTAGAGTGTGTAGGAGGGAAGGGGACTATTTCCCAGTAAAAGTGGGCTTAGACAAGGATGTGTGATGTCACCGTGGTTGTTCAATATATTTATAGATGGGGTTGTAAGAGAAGTGAATGCGAGGGTCTTGGCAAGAGGTGTTGGGCTAAAAGATAAAGAATCAAATACAAAGTGGGAGTTGTCACAGTTGCTTTTTGCTGATGACACTGTGCTTTTGGGAGATTCTGAAGAGAAGCTGCAGAGGTTGGTGGATGAATTTGGTAGGGTGTGTAAAAGAAGAAATTGAAAGTGAATATAGGAAAGAGTAAGGTGATGAGGATAACAAAAAGAATAGGTGACGAAAGATTGGATATCAGATTGGAGGGGGAGAGTATGGAGGAGGTGAATGTATTCAGATATTTGGGAGTGGACATGTCAGCGATGGGTCTATGAAGGATGAGGTGAATCATAGAATTGATGAGGGAAAAGGGTGAGTGGAGCACTTCGAGTCTGTGGAGACAAAGAACCTTGTCCATGGAAGTAAAGAGGGAATGTATGAGAGTATAGTTATACCAACACTCTTATATGGGTGTGAAGCATGGGTGATGAATGTTGCAACGAGGAGAAGGCTGGAGGCAGTGGAGATGTCATGTCTGAGGTCAATGTGTGGTGTGAATATAATGCAGAGAATTCGGAGTTTGGAAATTAGGAGGAGTGCGGGATTACCAAAACGATTGTCAGAGAGCTGAGGAGGGTTGTTGAGGTGGTTTGGACATGTAGAGGAATGGAACGAGACAGATGACTTCGAGAGTGTATAAATCTGTAGTGGAGGGAAGGCGGGGTAGGGGTCGGCCTAGGAAAGGTTGGAGGGAGGGGTAAAGGAAGTTTTGTGTGCGAGGGCTTGGACTTCCAGCAAGCATGTGTGAGCGTATTTGATAGGAGTGAATGGAGACATATGGTTTTAATACTTGACGTGCTGTTGGAGTGTGAGCAAAGTAACATTTATGAAGGGATTCAGGAAACCGGCAGGCCGGACTTGAGTTCCTGGAGATGGGAAGTACAGTGCCGTGCACTCTGAAGGAGGGGTGTTAATGTTGCAGTTTTATAACTGTAGTGTAAAGCACCCTCTGGCAAGACAGTGATGGAGTGAATGATGATGAAAGTTTTTTTCACCTGCCTGTGAATCGGCCCATGTGTTAACACAACACATAATAATAATATGTTGCCGATTAGGTAAATGGTGCAATCAAGATCTCTGAAATTGTTTAAAATTTTCATTTAAAAATATATATTTATTTGTATTTATAATTAATTAAATATATTATCACATATTAGTACACTATATATTTATATAATATTAAAATATATATTTAATATGATAATTTAAATAATTTATATTTATATCAATATATATATATATATATATATATATATATCTGGCACCTCTGCCAGAGAGAGGCTGTGGGCATCCTGCTCTGGGGTTTTGGCACAATATCGTCCAATCAAGAACTCCTACCAGGATTATCATCAACAGGCTGGTGTGTGAATATCTGCAGCTGGTGTTGGAAAGTGCTACAAGACTCTACATCTCCTCTCCACTTTAGAACCAAGAAAAGTGTTGTGCATGTGAAGTCAGTGAGGGAACATAACGGTCACCTATGGGTGGGTGAGGAAGGCCTAATGGGGAGAAGGAGGCAGAGGGTGAGGGTAAAACTATTTCCCCCTTCCCCTTCCCAAACAGGCGCGCGTGTGCTCATGCTATGATAATGGAGTGTTTGTTCACCGCGTGTATAGTGTGTATAGTGTATATAGTGTATATTGCATAGCATGTGTTTAGCATGCGCACGGTATGCGCATAGCATGTGTGGTATATAGCGGTGTGTCGGTCATATAGTGTTGTTATAGTGACGCGTCCGGCCGGCCTACCTTATCACACATCCCCCATTCCTCCCTCTCCCCCACTGCCCACCTCAAGGACGGGAGACCCTCTGCTCAACCACCACCACCATGAACCACATTCGGTATGTGTCATGTGCCATTTTCCTTACGGCCCCGGGCTTACCACACAGTTTGAGGTATGGCAGATGATGCAGCCAGCCAGCCACAAAGCCAGGGAAATGGTGCACCCAACAATGAAAGAAGAGGCACATGTCAGGTGTGTGGAGAGTTTCGAGCACGCAACAGAGATGGCCTTATTCGTGCACACAATGGGTGTGCAGGATCACATAGGCCCCCAGCAGAGAGCAACCCACAGCCTCCACAGGCAGATGTCAATCCCAATGGCAACCTCCTCTCTTGCGAAAACCTTCTCTGGCATTCAAATCCACTGCTAGCAGTACCCTATCCCACATTCCTAAAGCAGCTCGCCCATATGCAGCAGGGAAATTCACAGACCTTCTTAAGCAGGTGAATGGAGGCTCCACCAATTTAGAAGCCCGAGGCACCATTAAAGCATGGCGCAACCTGCTCCTGTTTGGCAATGTCTGTCTTGCAGTTCCTGAAAGACGAGGCAAACTGCTAACCACTTCAGTCATCAAGGCGGTGCGCAACTACCCAAGAACAGATAATTGTGTCCCTCTGCCCCACCATCGCAGGAATCACAGAGGTAGACCCAAGAAAAACTCCACTGAAAACGAGAAAATTTGCGCACAGGTTAGCAAAAAAATCGAAGAAGGCAACACAGTGGGAGCAATCAGAATAATTACAAGTGACGACACTGTAGCTCCCAAAGATGAGACCACAGCTCAAGCACTAAGAGACAAGCATTAACAAGGGACACCATAGCCATCAACAACAACCCTGAAGGAGACCCCATCACTGAACAATTAATTTTGCCAGAATCAGAAGTCTATAAGGCGATAGTGTCATTTCCAGCAGGATCTGCAGGAGGTTACACTGGAATTCGACCACAACACCTCAAAGAGATGGTAAATCCAGTACTCGGAGCATCTGCATCAATTCTCCTCACCGAATTAACAACTTTTGTCAACAACTGCCTGGCTGGGCGAATCCCAGAAGAAATTAAACCTTTCTTTTTTGGAGCCTCATTATGCGCTTTGAAGAAGAAGGATGGGGAATCAGACCCATTGCTGTTGGTAACACCCTTCGCCGCCAGTTGCCAAAGCAGCAGTAAGAAACATTCGCCTAGAAGCTGCCAGTTTACTCCAGCCACACCAACTGGGCTTTGGGGTCTCTCAAGGCAGTGAAGCCGCAGCTCATGCGGCAAGGGCCTACATCAGGGACCTATCAGAAGACAAGGCCGTAGTCAAACTTGACTTTAGAAATGCCTTTAATATGGTGAAGAGAGATGTGGTCTTGCCAGCCGTTCGAGATCGGTTCCCCAGTCTCTTTCCCTTCATTTCAGCTGGCTACAGCAAACCCTCGACTCTTTTGTTTGGGGAACATGAAATTCCCTCATCTGAGGGTGTTCAGCAGGGTGATCCACTCGCTCCACTTCTCTTCTGTTTGGCAGTAAGAGAACTAACTTCCAGCCTATGCAGCGAGCTCAACATCTGGTACCTGGATGATGGCACTCTGGCAGGTACTGGGGAGTCCTTGTTAGAGGACCTACAACGGGTGAAGACACAGGGAGAAGCCTTAGGACTCATCCTTAATCCCTCAAAGTGTGAAATTATCACAACAAATCAGGAAATAATCAATGCGGTGCAAACAATCCTCCCAGAAGTCACTACTACACTCCATCCAACAGTACCCTCCTGGGAGCACCGCTGGGTCCCACGCCATCGACACTGTCCTCAAGGACAAAGTGAATGACCTGAAAAGAATGGAGGAGAGAATAAGTGATCTTGATGCCCATGATGCCTGTATCTCCTCACAAGGTGTCTTACTATGCCAAGACTCACTTACTTCTTGAGGTGTGCACCCTCTTTTGAAAACCCAACACTTGACGAGTATGACGCACACCTGAGATCAACCTTCAAGAAGGCACTGAATCTGTCACTAGAGGATCAGCAATGGGAGCAGGCAACCCTCCCAGTGCGACTGGGAGGTATAGGGGTGCGCAAAGCAAGGCAGGTAGCGTTACCTGCATTTCTGTCATCGTGTTTGGCCTCCTGTGGATTAGTCAAGAGGATTGTCCCTGAACGTTTGAGAGGTGTGGTGGGAGCTCAAGACCCCAAGTTCATTGAAGCAGCAGTGCAGTGGGACATCCTGGCAGACTCTTCCAGTAGACCAGCTCCTCCCAAAGAGCACAAACAGTCCCACTGGGACAAACCGATCATGGAAAAAATTTCCAACACAATGCTCACCAACGCTTCAGGAAAGGACAAAGCTCGTCTCCTAGCGGTGAAGGCACCACACTCAGGAGATTTCCTTCTTGCTGTTCCCAATTCCTCTCTGGGCACTCGACTCGACCCACAGGC
>WNWK01055124.1:7500-11362 GCA_009830355.1 Cherax destructor
CCTCCACTACAGATTTATACACTCTCGAAGTCATTCTGTATATATATATATATATATATATATATATATATATATATATATATATATTGATTGATTGATTGATTGATTGATACAGTTCTGCAGGGCAGGGGTGTTGTTGGAGCAGAGAGGAGTCAGGGTGGAGAGGATAACAGAGGTAGAATTAGAAATTGTTGTGAGGAATGCTAAAGGAAGTATTATCAAAGTTTGTGTAATAAATCGATTGCTGTCAAAAATTCAAAGATAGAGTCTGCGTCAAAGGTGGGGACGTCAGCGAGGAGGAAAGATGAAGTAAGGGTGTTAGAGCTGTGACGACGTCGGAGGTAAATTCGTGTGCTTGTTGAAAGCCAGGACAGTCCAATAGAATATGGAAAACTGAATTTGGAGCCTAGTAATTCTCACAGAGTGGAACAGGGCTCCTCTCCATGAGACACGCATGAGTAAGATGAGTGTGGCCGATGCGAAGACGGAGAATGTCTCCCAACCTCAGCATCGATGATAAGAAGGCCAGAAACCTAAACTTGGCTTGATGGAATATAATTTGTTAGGAGTCATATCGGACCAACAGTGTTAACAACGGTTGGGTAGGCGATTAGAGATTACAGCAAAATAGTCTGAGAATGGAATACCTCTATATGAGACTGACAGGTCATGTACCACTGACCGCGCAGCGAGTCTGCTGCTCGGTGCCCTGAACATCAATATGACCAGGAACTCAGGAGAAAACGATTTCTTTGCTTTTGCTAGAAATTAAGCGCAATCAATGAAGCAATATATGAAGCAAGACATGAGGCCAATCGTTTTTTTAATAGCTTGTAGAGCACTAAAGAAGTCTGAGACTATGACAGTCGTTGAGGTAGGCATAGCTCAATACGAATAATTGCAATAAGAAATCCAAACAGTTCAGCTGTAAAAATGCTAATAAATGCCTTCGCACAACACTGTTGGAGAACATTTCTGCAAACCCGACACCATCAAAGGATTTAGAACCATTAGTGTACATTGCATTGGCATGAGAATGAGACCCGAAGTGGTTGAGAAAAAGGGAGCGAGAAGCAACTGTAGTATTTGCGCTGTTGCACACAACAGTGGGTAAGAACAGACATGAACTGTTAGAACCTCCCAAGAGGAAGAGAAAAGTTAGATGCTAGTGGAACTTATAAATAAGGCAAATGAAGAGAAGTCAAGAGCGATTGAAGATGGAGTGAAAAGGGACCGAGTAAACAGGGGCAGTGAACAAATAATGGACCTCTACTAACGTCCGTTACTATCCTGTATGTTGAAGGATCATGAAGGTCATGAGAGCGGACAGAACAACGGAGGCAATGAGAATCACGGCGATCGTTCAAGAATGGAATATTCACCTCTGTATTTTATCCACAATGGTATATTACAGACCATTCTAGAAAAATACCTGACTTTGCTCCCTGTAAATAAAGCATTGCCAAGTGTGTTAGTTACCATTTTGTCCTAGGCACTTCGAAATGTTTTCGCCCCACCGGGAATTGAACTGGCCCTTTGTGCTGAAGCGAGAGCTTTACCAACAGGCCACCGGGGCAAGTGCGTATGTGTGTGTGCGTGTTGATTGTCATTTTGTCCTATGCACATGTCGATTGAAGGCTGGGCCTGTTGTGTGTGCGTGTGTGTGTGTATGTATATATGTGTGTGTATGTGTATGTGTGTGTGTGTATGTGTGTATGTGTATATGTAAGTGTGTATGTATATGTGTGTGTGTGACCCAACAATAAAATTTGCACCAAGAACTCATTACAGTTGTGACCGAGTGTAGACTAGTGAATTGTTCAATGCTTTATAATTTGTTCATGATTGTAACCATGTATAAACGTAAGTAAGTAAATTTACTTACATGTTTCATTACCTTTGTAACTTGTGAGTTCATTACCTTTGTAGCTTGTTAGTTCATTACCTTTGTAACTTGCTCAGCTATCAAAACTTTGGGGTCCAGTCCCTGGACCCATTATGTACCTCTGTAATCTTTTGACTACCGCCCACAGGATGGGTATGGGGTGCATAATAAAGATATCAAACTAAACTATATAGGCTCTCTACAAGTGAAGAGCGAAAATCACCTAGACATAAACGTAATTCCTGATGATAGATGGGATCAAATTTAGAAAGAGTTGCAGGAGAGTCTGCAGAATATATCTGGTCACCATAGTCTAGTGTTGATAAAATTTTGGCTGAATGCAGTCGAAGGAGAGTTCGACGATCCTTCCCCCACGAAAGACGAGCGAGGGTTTTAAGGAGGTTCAGCCGGCTATGGCAATTTGCTTTCAAGGAGGTAATGTGAGGTTTCCAGGACAACCGGTGATCAAACAGAAGGCCGAGAAATCTGACAGTATCACGTTCAGAGATAAAGTAGCCATACAAGTACAGTGGAGTATCAGAGACAACAGAACGTCTCGTGAAAGTAATTTGGTGCGTTTTAGCACCAGAAAATTTAAACCCATGGAGATTTGCCGTGTCCTCAATGGATGACACTTTTGAGATCCTAGTATCATCTGCAAAGGATGATACGGTGATATGGTTTACATCTCTGTCTATGTCTGATATGAGAATGAGGAACAGGATAGGGGCGAGTACTGTGCCTTGTGGAACAGAGCTCTTCACTATGGCAGCTTCCGATTTAACTCTGTTTACCACTACTCTTTGGGTTCGATTTGTTAGAAAGTTGAAGATCCATCTGCCTACTTTGCCAGTTATTCCTTTAGCACGCCTTTTGTGTGTTATTACTTGTGTGATATTACTTGTCAAAGGCTTTTTGCAAAATCTGTGTATACTGCATATGCATACTGTTTGTTTTCCAGTGCATCTAAGACCATATCATAGTGGTCCAGTAGTTGCGAGAGGCAGGAGCGACCAGCACTGAAACCATGTTGCCCTGGATTGTGCAATTTTGGGAGTTCAAGTGGTTTGCAATCCCTTGCAAGGCGGACATGGTTAACTGCCATGGTGTAAGCGAAGCCCTCTTTATCTTCGACAACGGATCTCCTTTTCCTTAAGAAAACCGAGCAACGGCAAGAATAGGCAGGGTGGGTCTCTTTGCAGTTACGACAAGTGGGAGGGTGGATGCAGGATGGACTGCTATGGTCAACTCCACCACAGACAGGACATTCTACTACTGATTTTCAATATTTTGCCTGGTGGTCAAAGCGCCATCAATTTCTACATTGTTGTGGTGTAGAGATCATCTCCCCACTGGTAAATGAACTTGCGCTACGTCAACAGAAGATCACGGCTGTCAAAATTTAGAGTCGCTATATTGCATAGACGGTGCCTCCTCACGGCAGGAAGAATGTATGTGTCGACACGATCGGGAGATTCTGGGTTCGGTTGCTCCAGAATGTCTGCATTATTCATGATGAAGTCGCGTTACACGATTGTATTCAGAAGAAATAATAGTATCACAGCAAGAATTAGGGGAGATGTGCTTGGTAATCGTAAATGCTGTGTCGTCAATGTTGGTAAGAATTGAAACGTTATGCTTGCTCTGCATTTTGGACCGTAGCAATGCGTGAGCCGGACATTGAACGAAATGTTTGCCTAACATGGCGAAGGTGCCTTGCTGATGCTGTGGTCGGAAAGATAGTCAGTAGGAGAAGTTGGTTAGAGCATAAAAAATTTGGTCCATGAAGGACTTGGAAACAGTGAGTGTAAGGGGAGGAACTGTCTAGCTGGCCGTGTCTTAGGAGTGTGAGAGGAAACAGAGAGAGTCATCTGTGATTGAGGTCGTTTGGACGTGAGATCAGAGTGGGCCGTCCTGAGTTGTGTATCATCCAAAAATCGACGCAGTGTAAGGGGAGAAGACGGAATCATAGTCTTG
>WNWK01055125.1:0-11362 GCA_009830355.1 Cherax destructor
TGATTGACATATTGGTCTGGAGGGATTGGAGTAGTGCTGTGAGGTCATCATAATGTTTGCTCAAAGATCTAACATTGTAATTGAAGATAGTTATGTTATTGTTGGCTCTGAGTAATGTCTTTGCTTGATCTGCTGTGTAATAGTTACAGTTGCTGTTGGAATCATGTAAGTCATTTAATAATAGGTTGATATCAGGATCAATTCCTGTAATCATAAGATTTGATGTGATTCTATAACTAGACCTGAGAAGAATAGATAATACTAAACTTAATAATATGATACTAGAATAAATGCTTAGGAACTATTTGATTATTACAAATTTTTAATAAGAGTTTGTAGAGATACAGGGTATTTGACAGAGTTCTTGGCACGTGAATTTGTACCTTAGTCAATTTATACAAATGCAATTAATTGAACTATGGTAGTTTACTAAAGCTGGGAATAAAGGAGCTTGGGCATGGGCTTGGCATCCCTGGTTTTGAAGGTTCTCATTATTCATCCTGACATTTTTCTAGCAGATGTGATTGATGATACAATGTTATGGTCTTTGAAAGTGAGATCCTCTGACATGATCACTCCCAGATCTTTAACATTAGTTTTTCGCTCTATTGTGTGGTTGGAATTTGTTTTATACTCCGACATAGTTTTAATTTCCTCACGTTTTCCATATCGGAGTAATTGAAATTTCTCATCATTGAACTTCATAGTGTTTTCTGCATCCCATTTAAAAATTTGGTTGATGTCCACCTGGAGTCTTGCAGTGTCTTCAATGGAGGACACTGTCATGCAAATTCGGGTGTCATCTGCAAAGGAAGACACGGCACTGTGGCTGATATCCCTGTCTATGTCCGATATAAGGATGAGGAACAGGATGGGAGCGAGTACTGTGCCTTGTGGAAGAGAGCTTTTCACCGTAGCCACCTCAGGCTTTACTCTGTTGACTACTACTCTTTCTGTTCTATTTGTTAGGAAATTATAGATCCATCTAATAACTTTTCCTGTTATTCCATTATCACGCATTTTTTGCGCTATTTACACCATGGTCACACTTGTCAAAGGCTGTTTCAAAGTCTGTGTACTCACCTAATTGTACTCACCTAATTGTGGTTGCAGGGGTCGAGACTCAGCTCCTGGCCCCGCCTCTTCGCTGTCTGCTACTGGGTCTCTGCTCTCCCTGCTCCATGAGCTTTATCATACCTTGTCTTAAAACTATGTATGGTTCCTGCCTCCACTATATCTTTATCTAGTCCATTCCACTTCCTGACTACTCTGTGGCTGAAGAAATGTTTCCTGACATCCCTTTGACTCATCTGAGTCTTCAGCTTCCAGTTGTGTCCCCTTGTTTCTGTGTTCCCTCTCTGAAACAACCTGTCACTATCTACCTTGTCAATTCCCCGCAGTATTTTGTATGTCGTTATCATGTCTCCTCTGACCCTTCTTTCCTCCAGTGTTGTTAGTCATATTTCCCTCAACCTTTCTTCATAAGACAGACCCCTGAGTTGTGGAACTAACCTTGTCGCAAACCTTTGCACTTTCTCTAGTTTCCTTACGTGCTTGACCAGGTGTGGGTTCCAGACTGGTGCTGCATATTCTAGTATAGGCCTGACGTACACGGTATACAGTGTCTTGAACGATTCCTTGTTAAGGTAACGGAACGCTAATCTAAGGTTTGCCAGACACCCATATGCTGCCGCAGTTATCTGGTTGATGTGTGCCTCCGGAGACGTGCTAGGCGTTATACTCACTCCAAGGTCTTTCTCCATCTGCATTCTGTTTGTCTTCTAGAGCATCCAGGACATTGTCGTAGTGGTCCAGTTTTTGGGACAGACAGGAGCGACCTGCTCTAAACCTATGCTGCCCTGGGCTGTGTAACTGATGGGTATTTAGATGGGTAGTGATCTTTCTTCTTAGAACCCTTTCAAAGATTTATATGATATGGGACGTTAGCGCTATCGGTCTGTAGTTCTTTGCTATTGCTTTACTGCCCCCTTTGTGGAGCGGAGCTGTCTGTTGTTTTTAGTAACTGTGGGACGACCCCAGTGTTCATGCTCCCTCTCCATAGGATGTTAAAAGCACGTGATAGGGGCTTCTTGCAGTTCTTGATGAACACGGAGTTCCATGAGTCTCGGCCTGGGGCAGAGTGCATGGTTAGTTAGTTTGATATATTTATTATGCACCCCATACCCATCCTGTGGGCTGTAGTCAAAAGATTACAGAGGTACATAATGGGTCCAGGGACTGGACCCCAAAGTTTTGATAGCTAAGCAAGTTACAAAGGTAATGAACTCACAAGTTACAAAGGTAATGAACTCACAAATTACAAAGGTAATGAACTCACAAATTACAAAGGTAATGAACTCACAAGTTACATGGGCATGTCATTTATCGCCTTTTCGAAGTCATTTGGCGTCAGTATAATGTCAGATAGTTGTGAATCTACCAAATTCTGTGTCTCTCTCATAAAAAAGACATTTAGGTTTTCGACTCTCTGTGTGATTAGCGGCTCACTCATTTCCTTGCTGTCATCTGTGTAGAACCCATCCCGTTTGTTGTTCTCCACTTTGATTTGGCATAAGAAAAGAAATACTTTGGGTTTCTTTCAATTTCATTCATGGCTTTTAGTTCTTCCCTCGTTTCTTTACTCCTGTAAGATTCCTTTAGCTTTAGTTCAATGTTTGTTATTTCTCTGGCCAGTGTCTCCCTACATACTGCAGATATATTGGCCTCTTGTAACCGCTCTGTTATTCTTTGCCTTCTCCTGCATAGGGAGCACCTTTCTTTCTCTAGTTTACATCTTCTCCTTTTCCTTAAGGTAATATGCCTTGAACATACCTCAAGTGCCACAGAGTTAATTTGTTCTAGACATAGGTTGGGATCCGTGATGCTTAGGCTGTCTTCCCAGTTTATATCATTTAGGACTTGGTTTACTTGGTCCCACCTTATGTTTTTGTTATTGAAGTTGAATTTGGTGAAGGCTCCCTCGCGACTGATCACATTTTGTCGGTCTGCGGCTCCCAGCATACATGTCTGGACCTCAATTATGTTGTGATCTGAGTGTATTGTTTTTTATATGAATCCATTTCGTATCAGATCATCATTGTTAGTGAAGATGAGGTCCAGCGTATTCTCCAATCTTGTAGGCTCTATTATTTGCTGGTTTAAGGTGAATTTGGTGCAGAGATTTAAAAGCTCGGTGTTATCTCTGCTACAACATTATTTGCAATGTTCCTCCATTTTAGGTGCCCTTGGTTGAAATCCCCTAGGAGCAAGATGTTGGGGGCAGGAGCTGGAAGGTTTTCCAGACAGTGGTCAATTTTCAGAAGCTGTTCCTGGAATTGTTGGGACGTTGCATCCGGAGGCTTGTATACAACCACGATTACCAGGTTTTGATTCTCGATCTTTACTGCTAAAACTTCAACTACATCATTTGAGGCATTTATTAGTTCTGAGCATATAAGTGACTTTGTGATATACAGGCCCCTCCCCCCCCCGTTTGCTTGTTCACTCTGTCACATCTGCATAGGTTGTAGCCCGGGATCCATATTTCATTGTCCAAGTGATCCTTTATGTGGGTCTCTGTGAAAGCCGCAAACATTGCATTTGACTCTGTAAGCAGTCCACAGATGTAAGGTATCTTGTTGTTTGTTGCTGGCTTTAGACCCTGTATATTAGCAAAGATGAATGTCGGCTTTTTTTACCTTCCTGGCTCTAAAAAAAACTCTCTCTCTGGAGTCGCTTTGACTACCCAGGTTTTTCCATGGTCTGGATGTTCTGTGTCGTCTTGTACCCTTTAGGTGGTTTGTCTGGCAATATAAGTTATAGCACTGTGTTTCCTGAACTGATGAGTGGCACATTTCAGGGTGGAAAAACTTACAGGAAGGTAGGTTGCATTTTCCTGTTGTCATATGGGCATCCCATTTTCTAGGGTGGTCAAAGTTGCATGTCCCCTCTGTTTTCCCAGATAGTATTCCATGCCTGCAGATACCAAGTGCATAATATTTACTTAGGCCTGGTTTCTGTTTGCCTTAAATTTTTGTGACTGTTTTCCCTATTGTATTCCTTACTGGTGCGTGTTTTCCTGTCTCATTTCTATCTTCAGCACTAGTGCTAACACTGTCTTGAACACTATGTGCTTAATTGTCAACTTATTGAGGAATATAGAGATAGACAGTATAATAATCTATGTGACATGTCAAGATATCTTATTAATGAAAATAAGATACCAGTTATACTAAGCAAATTTCCTAAATTTGTTTGTAACAGATAAATGAACTGTAGATATAAATCCAAATGTACAATTGTTAACCCTTTTGGGGCCTAGCTCCTAGGCCTTTTGTGTATCCATATGCTCTTGTGCTACCGTCCATAGGATGGATATGGGGTGCACAATAAACTAGCCACTTCGGTGGCAAAATCTAATCTGCTAACAATGGAGCCTTCGTCAGTTATTTCTGGTAATTTATCTTCAATATTTCTCGGGGCATCCCCTTGTTTACTATCTACCGTGGATTGCTAGTTTGTATCATTGGTTTTTGTATGTCCTTGTCTACACCTGTTTCCCCACTAGAGCTCCTGTCCCCCTCCAGGCCACCAACATTTATTTCTCCATTCTTACAGTTACTGTCTACCAGGACAGCATTTGTACCAGGGGCGATAGCACCATCTAGTCCAGATTTTTTATTTTCCCAACTGTTATAGAATGCCGTCATGTTTTTTATGATGGCCGGTTTGATGTTATCATCTTTTAATATCAATGTGATTTTATTCCACAGTTCGGTTTCATTTGGGCATACCCAAAAACACTTCCCTGGTGTAATATGTCGTGTAGTTGATTCCTGAATACCTGCACAAGGGGCGTGGCTCCATTTACCACAGAAGTTGCATGTAATCCAAAATCCATGCAGTAGAATGTTTGTTTGTTTGGTTGCAGACTACACAGGTTTTCATGATTGATTTTATTGGTTGTTTTACTGTATATTCTACTAATAACTTCCTTAAAGTAGAGATCTGTCTATTTGTATTGTATCTATTTTATTTGTATGTGTATGTGTTTGGGACAATCTTACCGCTCTAAGTTACTGGAAAGTGCTAAACCCATTTTTTGATCATACAGTTGCCTAGATAATGTAAGGCAGTTAGGTTAGATCCGAGTAAAGAGATAGTTAGCTCCAATGCCTTAAATCATGAGCCCTTCCCTGGCATGAAGGCGATTCTTTAAAGGAGTTTAACCTAGAATAGCACAATAAAATCAATATCCAGTATGACTGTCCATTGGGGTCCGTTAAGGTCCCATTATTATTATTAATTATTAGAAATTATTATTATTTATAAACATTATTGTTGTACAACGGCCTCCTGTTTGACTGTCGATTGTCCTGGAAACCTCATATTACCTCTCTTAAGGCAACTTGTCACAGCCGGCTGAACCTCCTTAAAACCCTCGCACATCTTTCATGGGGGGCTGATCGTAGAACTCTCCTTCGTTTACATTCAGCCCTAATTTTATCAAAACTCGATTATGGTGACCAGATACATTCGGTGGCCTCCCCTGCTACTTTTTTCATCCTTAATCCCATCCATCACCAGGGATTACACTTATGCCTTGGTGCATTTCGTTCTTCCCCAGTTGAGAGCCTCTATGTAGAAGCGAACATTCCATCCTTGTCCGATCGTCGTGATGCACATTGCATTCACTGTTATGTTCGCTCTCATGACCTACGCAATCCTTCCATGTATAGGATTGTTACAGATGTTAGTAGACACTCTTTATTTGTTCGTCACCCCTGCTTACTTCGTCCCTTTTCTCTTCGTCTACATTCACTCTTGTCTTCCCTTCAGCTTCAGACAGAACTGTTTGCCATACTCCTTGCACTCAAATGCGTCCATGTATCTAAGGTTAACTCTCTAATTGTAACTGATTCTCTGTCATCCATAAATGCTCTCAACTCATCAAGTATAACTTGTAGCATGCTCGTGTCAGAAGCCAGGCACAGGTATGGTAGGATTCTGGATAGTAGAGTCAGAGTGCACATGCTGTGGATTCCATCTCACATTGGTCTTCAGATGCATGATATAACTGATAAATTGGCTAAGTTTTATGCTTTCAAACAGGGGATAGATTACAATCTTGGCTTGTCAGTTAGCAGTTTGAGAACAATAATACGAAAAGAACTTCAACTGAATTTTATTGACTTAAGACTCAGGGAGATTGACACCAGTCAGTCCATCTATCATCACTCTATCATGCAGGAGGAGCCACATGTCTATGGTGCATCCAACAAAATAAGCAGACTCTTGGATGTCACTACTGCCCGCCTCCGGCTGGGTTACAAGTATCTTTGGCAGGTTAAATCACCACAACCAGATGTAGACCAAACAAGATGTAAGCTTTGCCAGTTGGATTATCGTCACACCCTGCGTCATTATGTACTGGAGTGCGATACAATTAATGAATTCAGAGACTACTACTCAGAAATGTTCAAGATATGTCAAAGTATTTTATCCACAGTGGTATATTACAGACCATTCTGGAAAAATACCCTGACTTTGCTCCCTGTAAATAAAGCATTGACACGTGTGTGTGTGTGTGTGTGTGTGTTATGTATATATGTGTGTATGTGTATGTGTGTATGTATATACATGTATGTGTGTGTATGTGTGTGTGTGTGTATGTATGTGTATATGTATGTGTGTGTGACCCAACAATTAAAATTTGCACCAATAACTCATTACAGTTGTGGCTGGGTGTAGACTAATAGATTGCTCATTGCTTTATAATTTGTTCATGAGTGCAGCCATGTACAGACGTAAGTAAATTTACTTACATGATTCATTACCTTGTAACTAGTGAATTCATTACCATTGTACCTTGTTCAGCTATCAAAACTTTGGGGCCCAGTCTTTGGACCCTATATATACCTCTGTAATCTGCAAATACCTTTGTAACTTGTTATGATTGTGACCATCTGAGTTCATTACCTTTGTAACTTGCTCAGCTATCAAACTTTGAGGTCCAGTCCCTGGACCCATTATGTACCTCTGTAATCTTTTGACTACCGCCCACAGGATGGGTATGGGGTGCATAATAAAGATATCAAACTAAAACAAACTAACCTTCAGCTACCACCTTTATATGTTCATGTGGCATCTCCCTTTTCCCTACCCCCTTGGGAAGTTCCTGGTGTCCGTGTCTGTTCTATTCCTCTTCCTTGCGCGAAAGCCCGCCTACCTACGGCAGCTTCTCGCTCTTTTTTTCTAGACCACTTCCGCTCTCATTCCCATGCCATCGCAGTATACACTGATGGTTCAAAGTCGTCTGACGGCGTCGGATTCGCAGCAGTGTTTCCGGACAGCGCGTGCGAGGGCATCTATTTTCCTCGGCTAACATATTTACAGCTGAATTGTATGCCATTCTTGTGGCACTTATCCGTATTGCATCTATGCCTGTATCAAAATTTGTGGTCGTTTCAGACTCTTTTAGTGCTTTATGGACTATCTGTAAAATTGATACACCTCACCCCCTAGTTCTTCGTATCCAACTTTGGTTACGCCATATCTCTAGCAAGCACAAAGATATTGTTTTTGTTGGGTCCCTGGTCATGTTGACGTACAGGGCAATGAACAGGCAGAACACTGCTGCGCGGTCAGCAGTACATGACCTTCCAGTTTCATATAGAGATGTTTCTTTTACGGACTATTTTGTGGTCATTGCTACCCACCTTCGCACCAGTTGGCAACAACGCTGGTCTGACCTGCTAAATAACAAACTTCATTCTATTAAACCGAGTATAGGTTTCTGGCCTACTTCTTGTCACCAATGTTGAGATTGGGAGACTACACTCTCCGTCTTCGCATTGGCCACACTTGTCTTACGCACGGTATCTCATGAGAGGCTCCCTCCCCCTCTCTGTGAGCATTGTCAGGTTCCAGTGTCTGTTCAACATATTCTGTTGGACTGTCCACTTTATCAATCAGCGCGCAGAATTTACCTCCAATGGCGTCTTCGCTCTGCGGCCCTTTCTTTACCTTCCTTCTTGATGATGCACCCTCCTTTAATCCTGACTCTCTCATTGACTTTTGACAGAAACTGACTTACTACACAAACTCTGAAGATTATACCTTTAGCACCTCCCTCAGTCCCTTCTACCTCGATCTCTTGCTACCCTCTATCCCTGCACTATCCACTGTCCTGCTGCACTTCATACCCTACTAATCATCCATCTCACTCTTACAACCCATTCTCCTGCATCCTGCAATAACCTGCAGCACTGTATGACCCCTGTGGTTTAGCGCTTCTATTTGATTATAAAATAATAATATTGCTGTACAAGACAGACGTATTTAGCATTCTTTGGCATGCTAATAATAAGCTTGGATGGTATAGGCATATAGGCGTATCTTAGGGCCCTGCCGTGTTCCTTGCTCCGTGTTTTTCGCGGTCTCCTTTGTGTGCTAGAACTTTAAAACTGTGCCAGTGATCTTATAAGGTACATCCCTCCATTGCTCGGAACAAATCAGGCAGTAAACAGTTATACTGAGCCAAAAACAAGGGAATTAGTGTGCAAGAACTTAGTGCCATAATCTCAGAGGGAACTTAAGTGCCGTGTGAAATAACAAAACAGAACAAAATAATTATCAGAGGAATGAAAGTCTCCCTGAAAATAGGGTATCTACCTGGAGTCTACCTGGAGAGAATTCCAGGGGTCAACGCCCACGCGGCCCAGTCCGTGACCAGGCCTCCTGTTGGACCAGAGCCTGATCAACCAGGCTGTTACTGCTGGCCGCACGCAGTCCAACGTACGAACCACAGCCTGGCTGGTCAGGTACCGACTTTAGGTGCCTGTCCATTGCCTGCTTGAAGACAGCAATGGGTTTGTTGGTAATCCCCTGATGTATGCTGGGAGGCAGTTGAACAATCTTGGGCCCCTGACACTTATTGTGTTGTCAATCAACGTGCTAGTGGCACCCTGCTCTTCATTGGGGGATGTTACATCGCCTGCCGAGTCTTTTTCTTTCGTAGGGAGTGATTTTTGTGTGCAAGTTTGGTACTAAGCCCTTGAGAATTTTCATGTGTATATAATAATGTATCTCTCCCGCCTGCGTTCTAGAGAGTACAGGTTTAGGAACTTCAAGCGTTCCCAGTAGTTGAGGTGGTTTATCGCACTTATGTGTGCGGTGAAGGTTCTCTGCACATTTTCAAGGTCAGCAATTTCACCCGCCTTGAAAGGTGCCGTTAGTGTGCAGCAATATTCCAGCCTAGATAGAACAAGCGATCTGTAAGTGTCAACATGGGCTTGGCATCCCTGGTTTTGAAGGTTCTCATTATCCATCCTGTCATTTTTCGAGCAGATGCAATTGCTACTTTGTTATGGTCCTTGAAGGTGAGATCCTCTGACATGATCACTCCCAGGTCTTTGACATTAGTTTTTCACTCTATTGTGTGATTGGAATTAGTTTTGTACTCTGATGAGATTTTAATGTCTTCACGTTTTCCGTATCTGAGTAATTGAAATTTCTCATCATTGAACTTCATATTGTTTTCTGCAGCCCATTTAAAGATTTAGTTTATGTCTGCTTTGAGTCTAGCCGTGTCTTCAACGGTGGACACTGTCATACAGATTCGGGTGTCATCTGAAAAGGAAGACACAGCACTGTGGCTTATATCCCTGTCAATATCTGATATGAGGATGAGGAATAGGATGGGAGCAAGTACTGTGCCTTGTGGAACAGAGCTTTTCACAGTAGCTGCCTCAGACTTTACTCTGTTGACTACTACTCTTTGTGTTCTACATGTTAGGAAATTATAGATCCATCTACCAACTTTTCCTGTTATTCCTTTATCACGCATTTTGTGTGCTATTACACCATGGTCACACTTGTCAAAGGCTTTTGCAAAATCTGTGTATATAACATCTGCATTCTGTTTATCTTCTAGAGCATCCAGGACCTTGTTGTAGTGGTCCAGTAGTTGGGACAGACAGGAGCGGCCTGCTCTAAACCCATGCTGTCCTGGGTATAGATAGATCTGTATAGTGAATATCTCAGTGGTGCCGTAGTATACAGATAAGTTAATATATGTTAAAGTGAAAACTAAGGCGGAAGTGTTAGGCCTAATGAGTTTCGTGTTTGAAATCAGTTGCCAGCGGCCTCCGGGTCCGTGTATTGATAATCTTAAATTGTTAGTATAACTGACCAAAATCTAGTGATTACATTGTTATAAAGGTTTTTGTATGAAATATGAATTGGTGCGCAATCTTGAGGAAATAAGTAAATTATCCAGCTCGGAAAATACGATAAACAGTGTCCAGTTGTGAGTTGTTAGTGAACGATTTCAACAACATAAGTCCGTATATCATCAGTCAACCATAGTGAAAATCAGCAGTGCTGTGGTGTAGGAAGTAGAAAAACTAGTAAGTAAGTAAGTTTATTCAGGTATACACAAATACATTTACATACATTATCATACATAGCAGCATATGTGTAGAGAACCCAGGATAACCCAAAAAGTCAGACAGAGTGACTTATTTCCAGTAGAGTGAACCATAAGTGCATATAAACCCAGGTGGTAAACCAGGGTGAGGTTAACCAGGGTGCCAGAAGTAAACTGGGTGCCAGAGATAAACCAGGGTGCCAGAGGTACGGCCGCCCGTCATAGTAGGAGCTGCCAGAAGCATCGGTTTTTTTTCTCCAACACACAAGTTATACTTTTGTATCATACTGATAATTATTACTCTGTTTAATCATCTTCCAGTGGTCTGTCTCTCGAAAGCAAAAAAAATCCCTACAGGATTCATTAAAAAAGTTACACTGGATCTCGTCTGATCCAAGAAATAAGGGAACCATTGATCGGATTCAAACTGGTATCCTCGACCGGTTTCAATAAATGGACGGAGTTTTAGGG
Source organism: Cherax destructor (assembly GCA_009830355.1). Taxonomy (NCBI): domain Eukaryota; kingdom Metazoa; phylum Arthropoda; class Malacostraca; order Decapoda; family Parastacidae; genus Cherax; species Cherax destructor. The sequence goes on from WNWK01055125.1 coordinate 10,901, forward strand.
GGCCTTAACAAACAACCAAACAATAACAAAAACTTTAAGCGGTAAGATTGCCCCAAACAAATACATACAATACAAATAGACAGATCACCACTTCAGGGAAGCTATTAGTAGAATATACAGTAAAACAACCAACAAAATTAGTCATGAAACCCTGTGTAGTATGCAACCAAACAAACAAACGTTCCACTGGATGGATTACATGCAACTTCTGTGGTAAATGCTGCCCCTTGCTGCCCCTTGTGTAGGCATTCAAGACTACTACACGAAATATCAAACAAAGGAAGTGTTTTTGGGTATGCCCAAATGAGACCGAATTGTGGAATAAAATCACATTGATATTAAAAGATGACAACATCAAATCGGACTTCATAAAAAACATGACAGTATTCTATAACAGTTGGGAAAGTAAAAATCTGGGCCAGATGGTGCTACCGCCCTTGGTACAGATGTTGGAGAAATAAA
>WNWK01055126.1:0-11361 GCA_009830355.1 Cherax destructor
TTTCATGTTTACAACAGGCTTCCTCAGTCAAATACAGATGAATACAAACACTTAGTAGCAGCTTTGACATGATCAGTCCATCACCCTTAGTCTTGAGTGACTGACCAAAGGTGATAGACTGATCACATCAAACTACCTCTACTGTCTCCAGTGTTGCAACTCCTTGTATCTGACTGAAGAAGTCTACGGTGCAGATGAAATATTCTAACAATAAAGATACGCAAGAGTTGCACATGTGTCTTATTCATCAACCTGAAGTGCAAGAGTTGCACATGTGTCTTATTCATCAACCTGAAGTGCAGTACAAGCACTTCTCTTGTTTTGTCAGCATTAGTATTAGTCTGCCCAAAATGCAACACATGTTTGTGGCTTTCTTTTGTGCACAACAATATTTTATTACATGTAAACTATATTTTGTATGCTGCAGAGAAGAAATATTATTGTACTGTTTAACATACCAGCTTTATGAGGCCTAAATAACAAACAAAAGACCACAATACCATAGTCATAAGATCCTCTCTCCTATGTGTGGGTTATTTGTGTATTTAAGAGGCCTAGGTAAACTACATTTTGTATGCTGCAGAGAAAATATTACTGTACTGTATTATATAACTTACCAGCTTTAAGAGGCCTGGGTACACCTCCAACAAACACTGTCTTGCGGGGGTCTAAGGGAAGCGAGGCATCAAGGACAAAATCAGCATCGGAGAGTCGCCAGGGTCGGATCTGAACCGGTTTATCTTTAATAGTCGGCGATGAAACGCACAGGTACAGTTTATCATCATCCTGAATGCAGGCATCAATTAATTGTTGCACACTACTCTCATCCTGTAATAAAAACAATCTCAATTAATACACTAACAAAGAAAGTAAAGAAGGCCAGAGGCATCAAGCCTCTTAGTGTAAATATTCATAATAAATATTACCACAGTAGTGAATTTCTGAAGTAAATGTTTAATCTTTAATCTAAATATAATTATATGCATTAGGAATTGCAAAATCTGTTAGTAATATAATTAGGTTTGATCCAAGGAATGGGAGGATATCTAGAATTCTTTTATTGTGTTTAATCACTTATTTAAAAAAAAGTGGCAATCTATAAGTCAAGAGATCAGCCTCAATATAATTCAACAATTACAGGAGGGCCCCACTTATACACCACCTCATTTGGTGTTCCATGTTTTCGTGTGATTATAAATGAGACATTGTTCATTAAGTTCCGTGCTTTTACTGCCTTTCCCGCAACAGTTGCATAAGGGACGGACATCTGGTGCCATATTTTAACCCTTTCACTGTTGAGACCCCTGATCCTGAACTCTCACTCTGTGTCGAAAAATATTTAAAAAAAAAAAAATTCTTACCAAAATCTTAAGAATATTTTTGTGAGTGTTTTAAAAGAATTTTTTTTTTTGTGATCAGTACTTACCGAGATATAGAGGTGTGAAGTTGACAAAGTGAACCACTTACGGCAACATCGGCGACTGCTGTTCACTTGGTAATATTATTTTTACTTTTATTCATTTTTTTCTTTTCTTTTCTAATATTTTATTTTTTCAAGTAACTTTTGTGGCCTGTGAGACCAATATAATGCATAATGTATATACAGTGGACCCCCGAGTTTCAGTCATAATTCATTCCAGAAGGCTGCTCAAGTGCCATTACCGAATGAATTTACTCCCTTAAGGAATAATGTCAAGTAGGTTAGTTCATTTCAGACCCCCAAAAATACACTTACAAAAGCACTTATAATATTACACTTACATAACTGTTCGATTTCCGAGGTGACCGAAACTCGGGGGTCCACTGTATATCCACTCATTGTATGCAACACAATAACTGCACAAACATTGTTATCATTATATTGTTGACAAAACAAACCGATGCTACCTTCCCCACCACCCATGCTGCCTTCCCCACTATTCACACTTTTTTTCCCACCAACCATGCCATCTTCCTCACCACCTATGCTGCCTTCCCCACCACCCACACTGTTTTCCCCACCAACCATGCCATCTTCCCCACCACCCACACTGTTTTCCTCACCAACCATGCCATCTTCCCCACCACCCACACTGTTTTCCTCACCAACCATGCCATCTTCCCCACCACCCACACTGTTTTCCTCACCAACCATGCCATCTTCCCCACCACCCACACTGTTTTCCTCACCAACCATGCCATCTCCCCCACCACCCAAACTATTTTCCTCACCAACCATGCCATCTTCCCCACCACCCACACTGTTTTCCTCACCAACCATGCCATCTTCCCCACCACCCACACTGTCTTCCCCACCACCCACATGGAAATAAGTCACTTTGTCTGACTTTTTTGGTGGAAGGCTGATAATGGTCTGGGGTTTCAGCAGTAGTATTTCTGGTATCCTGGTCAAAGCTTTCTGTCACAAACTTCTCAAAACCATGAGATTCATCTTCACTGACACTTCAATCTGTGTTAGAACTATCACTTGGGAAGGGAAGAGTCCCAATTCGCCGGGAAGTGAGGCATTCCTTACCGCTAGGCTTGGTGACCAAGGTGTACTGAATTAGCATTCCCACAATGCACTGCGGCCTCCCAGATTTTTTTTATACTGTGCACAATGGGCACGCAGACCCATTCTCTCGCATGTAGGTCTACCAGCTTTCTCCCGCTAGATTTGAAGCCGCTAGAATTTTGGCATATTAACCCTTTGGGGGTCCAAGGGGGGTCTCTGAAACTCGTTCTCAGGGTCCACGAATTTAAAAAAAAAAATTATTTTTTCTTATGGAATGATAGAGAATCTTTTTCCGATCATAACGCCACAAAAATTATGAAATTTGATCGAAAACTAACGGAATTATGCTTTCGCGAAGTTAGCGGTAGCCATGACACTAATGCATCCGCGATTTTGCCCCACTTTGAGCCCTATTTTCGGCACATTCCAATGTCTCAGTCTACTAAAATTATAGCTATTTCGCTAGAACTCCATTTCGTCTATCGATTGAGTACAAGAAACCGCCTATTTATCAATGTCAACTACCCAAAATAGTGGTCAGAAAATGACAATTTGGCCAATTTCACACAAATTTCAAACGATGCCAATTTCAAATTAGGTTCCATAATAAACAAGACAGACATTCCTGGCGCTAAAATAACATCTTCTCTGTTCATTAGTCACGTCTTCGGGCCCTCTTACATTACTTTTGCTTTCCATTTTGAATTTTTTATTCTCACAAAAAAATAGAAGATTTATTGTTATGTATACAACTGCATCATTGTAAAAATGGTATAAATAATATCAGAGCACTTGTGCATGAATATTAGACTTGCCAGTTGATGTGTATTGGACGCATGGTGTGATTTGTTTACTCTTGAACATCGTCAAAATCGAACATTTTCGCTATTCTGGAGCTCAATTTCAAGTACTTATTATTGTCAAACCAATCAAAATCATCTCTATTTCTGTAATATATCGTCCATTTATCAAATGAGACCAAGAAAACAGAATACAAAATAAATACCATACGAAAATAGACTGCAAAGTCGCGTTTTAAACCAAAAACACGGTCAGAGTTTTCTTTCCTCATTATGTACTGTGTGGTGCAGGAATTTTTTATACTGGCACACTGACAGCACAGACCCATTCTATCACATCTAGGCCTAACAGCCTGTTTCTGCTTGATTTGAGGCCTATAGAATTTAGGCGTACTAGTCGTCAATAACCTGCGTAAGACGTACTAGTGATCAAAACCCCGAAAGGGTTAAAAGTGTGAAAATCTAAGTATTTTAGCTGAAAAATGAGTTTTGCCAGAAAATCACTCAAACCGCTCTAAAACGTCGAAATATGCAATAAAATACGATTTTAGCACATTTTTCTGAGCTTTTTAATGTTTCATGTATATTTCGAAAATAATATGAAATATTCTTTAAAAATATTGATTTTTATAGATTTTTAATGGGATTTTTTAAAAATATGTAAATAATTAATAAATATTCAAAAATGCTATAAAACTTGATTTTATTGCATTTTTTGATGATTCAAGGCATTTTCACGCATTTTCTGAAAAACTATTTTTAGATAAAATATACCTATAAGTAAGCTTCCTAAAAGAAAATCATAAAATTTTGCTTACTTTTCCCATAAATTTCAATTGCAGTAGAAATTCTATTTAAAAGTGTGAAAATCTAAGAATTTTAGCTGAAAAATGAGTTTTGCGAGAAAAGCACTCAAGCCGCTCTAAAACGTCGAAATATGCAATAAAATACGATTTTAGCACATTCTTCTGAGATTTTTAATGTTTCATGTATTTTTCGAAAATAATATGAAATATTCTATAAAAATATTGATTTTTATAGATTTTAAATGGGATTTTTTAAAATATGTAAATAATTAATAAATATTCAAAAATGCTATAAAACTTGATTTTATTGCATTTTTTTGACGATTTAAGGCATTTTCAAGGATTTTCTGAAAAACTAAGTTTCTAGATAAAATATACCTATAAGTAAGGTTCCTAAAAGAAAATCATAAAATTTTGCTTACTTTTCCCATAAATTTCAATTGCAGTAGAAATTCTATTTAAAAGTGTGAAAATTTAAGTATTTTAGCTGAAAAATGAGTTTTGCACGAAAAGCACTCAAACCGCTCTAAAACGTCGAAATATGCAATAAAATACGATTTTAGCACATTTTTCTGAGCTTTTTAATGTTTCATGTATTTCTCGAAAATAATATGAAATATTCTATAAAAATATTCATTTTTATAGATTTTTAATGGGATTTTTTAAAAATATGTAAATAATTAATAAATATTCAAAAATGCTGTAAAACTTGATTTTATTGCATTTTTTGACGATTTAAGGCATTTTCAAGGATTTTCTGAAAAACTAGTTTTCTAGATAAAATATACCTATAAGTAAGGTTCCTAAAAGAAAATCATAAAATTTTGCTTACTTTTCCCATAAATTTCAATTGCAGTAGAAATTCTATTTAAAAGTGTGAAAATCTAAGTATTTTAGCTGAAAAATGAGTTTTGCCAGAAAAGCACTCAAACCGCTCTAAAACGTCGAAATATGCAATAAAATACGATTTTAGCACATTTTTCTGAGCTTTTTAATGTTTCATGTATTTCTCGAAAATAATATGAAATATTCTATAAAAATATTCATTTTTATAGATTTTTAATGGGATTTTTTAAAAATATGTAAATAATTAATAAATATACAAAAATGCTGTAAAACTTGATTTTATTGCATTTTTTGACGATTTAAGGCATTTTCAAGGATTTTCTGAAAAACTATTTTTTTAGAAAAAATATACCTATGAGTAAGTTTCTCAAAAGAAAATCATAAAATTTTGCTTACTTCTCCCATAAATTTCAATTGCAGTAGAAATTCTATTTAAAAGTGAAAATCTAAGTATTTTTGCTGAAAAATGAGTTTTGCCAGAAAATCACTCAAACCGCTCTAAAACGTCGAAATATGCAATAAAATACGATTTTAGCACATTTTTCTGAGCTTTTTAATGTTTCATGTATATTTCGAAAATAATATGAAATATTCTTTAAAAATATTGATTTTTATAGATTTTTAATGGGATTTTTTAAAAATATGTAAATAATTATTAAATATTCAAAAATGCTATAAAACTTGATTTTATTGCATTTTTTGACGATTTAAGGCATTTTCAAGGATTTTCTGAAAAACTATTTTTTTACATAAAATATACCTATAAGTAAGCTTCCTAAAAGAAAATCATAAAATTTTGCTTACTTTTCCCATAAATTTCAATTGCAGTAGAAATTCTATTTAAAAGTGTGAAAATCTAAGTATTTTAGCTGAAAAATGAGTTTTGCCAGAAAATCACTCAAACCGCTCTAAAACGTCGAAATATGCAATAAAATACGATTTTAGCACATTTTTCTGAGCTTTTTAATGTTTCATGTATTTTCGAAAATAATATGAAATATTCTATAAAATATTATTTTTATAGATTTTAATGGGATTTTTTAAAAATATGTAAATAATTATAATATTCAAAATGCTTAAAACTTGATTTTATTGCATTTTTGACGATTAAGGCATTTTCAAGGTTTTCTGAAAACTATTTTCTAGATAAAATATACCTATAAGTAAGGTTCTAAAGAAAATCATAAAATTTGCTACTTTCATAATTTCAATGCAGTAGAAATTCTATTTAAAGTGTGAAAATCTAGTATTTTAGCTGAAAAATGAGTTTTGCGAAAAGCACTCAAACTCTAAAACGTCGAAATATGCAATAAAATACGATTTTACACATTTTCTGAGCTTTAATGTTTATGTATTTTCGAAAATAATATGAAATATTCTATAAAATATTCATTTTTAGATTTTAATGGGATTTTAAAAATATTAAATAATTAATAAATATTAAAATGCTTAAAACTTATTTTATTGCATTTTGACGATTTAAGCATTTCAGTTTTCTGAAAACTATTTTCTAGATAAAATATACCTTAAGAGTTCCTAAAGAAAATATAAAATTTTGCTTACTTTTCCATAAATTTCATTCAGTAATTCTATTTAAAAGTGTGAAAATCTAAGATTTTAGCTGAAAATGAGTTTTAGAAACCTCAAACCGTCTAAAATAAATATGCAAAATAGTTTGCATTTTCTTTTAATGTTTCATGTATTTCGAAAATAAAGAATATTCTATAAAATATTATTTATAGATTTTAATGGGATTTAAATATTAAATAATTAATAATATTAAATTATAAACGTTATTATTTACATTAAGGCATTTTCAGGATTTAAACATTATAATTATATAAGATTCAAGAAAATAAAAATTTGCCTTCCATAAATTTCATTGCAGTAAATTTATTTAAGTGTGTAAGTATTTTAGCTGAAATGAGTTTGAGAAACACTCAAACCGCTCTAAAGTAAATATGCAATAAATACGATTTTACTTTCTAGCTTTAATGTTTATGTTTGAAAAATAGAAATATTCTATAAAATATTGATTTTATAGATTTATGGATTTAAAAATATGTAAATAATTAATAAATATTCAAAATGCTAAACTTGATTTTACATTTGACATTAGGCATTTCAGTTCTAAAACTATTTTTAGATAAATATACCTATAGAGCTTAAAGAAAATCATAAAATTTTGCTTACTTTTCCATAAATTTCAATTGCAGTAGAAATTCTATTTAAAAGTGTGAAAATCTAAGTATTTTAGCTGAAAAATGAGTTTTGCCAGAAAAGCACTCAAACCGCTCTAAAACGTCGAAATATGCAATAAAATACGATTTTAGCACATTTTTCTCGAAAATAATATGAAATATTCTATAAAAATATTCATTTTTATAGATTTTTAATGGGATTTTTAAAAATATGTAAATAATTAATAAATATTCAAAAATGCTATAAAACTTGATTTATTGCATTTTTGATGATTCAAGGCATTTTCACAATTTTCTGAAAAACTATTTTTAGATAAAATATACCTATAGTAAGCTTCCTAAGGTTCAAGAAAATCATAAAATTTACTTTTCTAATCATTCAGTGAAATTTATTTAAAGTGGAAAATCTAAGTATTTTAGCTGAAAATGGTTCAGAAGCACTCAAACCGTCTAAAACGTCGAAATATGCAATAAATACGATTTAGATATTCTTTTTTATAAAAATATTATTTTATAGATTTAATGGGATTTAAAAATATGTAAATAATTATAAATATTCAAAATGCTTAAAACTTGATTTTATTGCATTTGACGATTAAGGCATTTTCAAGGATTTTTGAAAAACTATTTTATAAAATACCAAAGTTTAAAAAATCATAATTCTTTCCTAATTTCATTCAGGAATTTATTAAGTGTGAAATAAGATTTTAGTAAAGTTCAAAACACTCAAACCTAAACGTGAAATATATAAAATCATTTTAGCCATTTTTTAAGTTCATGTATTTCGAATAATATATTCTTAAAATTTATTTATAATTTTTGATTTAAAATAAATAATTATAAATATTAAAAAGTATAAAACTTATTGCATTTTAGATGGCATTATTTTTAAAAACTTTTTTAATAAAATATACCTATAAGTAAGTTCAAAAAATCAAAATTTTGCTTATTTTCTAATTGCAGAAATTCTTTAAGTTGAAAATTAAGATTTTAGCTTGAAACACCAACCTCTAAACGTCAAATATCAATAAAATACGATTTTAGCATATTCTTCTTAAATATTATTTTTAGATTATGATTTAAATATAATAATTAATAAATATTAAATTAAAACTTGTTTTGCATTTTACTTAGCATTTTCAATTTTGAAAAACTATTTAGATAAAATATACCTAAGTAAGCTTCAAGAAAATCATTTCTTTTTTCCCTAATTAATTGCGGAAATTTTTTAAGTGAAAATCAATATTTTGAAAGAGTTAGAAAACCTAAACTTAAAAGTCAATATAATAAAATGTTTTGCTTTCTGAGCTTTAATGTTCATTATTTTTTTTTTTTTTTTTTTTTTTTTTTTTTTTTTTTTTTTTTTTTTTTTTTTTTTTTTTTTTTTTTTTTTTTTTTTTTTTTTTTTTTTTTTTTTTTTTTTTTTTTTTTTTTTTTTTTTTTTTTTTTTTTTTTTTTTTTTTTTTTTTTTTTTTTTTTTTTTTTTTTTTTTTTTTTTTTTTTTTTTTTTTTTTTTTTTTTTTTTTTTTTTTTTTTTTTTTTTTTTTTTTTTTTTTTTTTTTTTTTTTTTTTTTTTTTTTTTTTTTTTTTTTTTTTTTTTTTTTTTTTTTTTTTTTTTTTTTTTTTTTTTTTTTTTTTTTTTTTTTTTTTTTTTTTTTTTTTTTTTTTTTTTTTTTTTTTTTTTTTTTTTTTTTTTTTTTTTTTTTTTTTTTTTTTTTTTTTTTTTTTTTTTTTTTTTTTTTTTTTTTTTTTTTTTTTTTTTTTTTTTTTTTTTTTTTTTTTTTTTTTTTTTTTTTTTTTTTTTTTTTTTTTTTTTTTTTTTTTTTTTTTTTTTTTTTTTTTTTTTTTTTTTTTTTTTTTTTTTTTTTTTTTTTTTTTTTTTTTTTTTTTTTTTTTTTTTTTTTTTTTTTTTTTTTTTTTTTTTTTTTTTTTTTTTTTTTTTTTTTTTTTTTTTTTTTTTTTTTTTTTTTTTTTTTTTTTTTTTTTTTTTTTTTTTTTTTTTGGGGGGGGGGGGGGGGGGGGGGGGGGGGGGGGGGGGGGGGGGGGGGGGGGGGGGGGGGGGGGGGGGGGGGGGGGGGGGGGGGGGGGGGGGGGGGGGGGGGGGGGGGGGGGGGGGGGGGGGGGGGGGGGGGGGGGGGGGGGGGGGGGGGGGGGGGGGGGGGGGGGGGGGGGGGGGGGGGGGGGGGGGGGGGGGGGGGGGGGGGGGGGGAAATGAGTTTTGCGAAAGCACTCAAACCGCTCTAAAACGTCGAAATATGCAATAAAATACGATTTTAGCACATTTTTCTGAGCTTTTTAATGTTTCATGTATTTTTCGAAAATAATATGAAATATTCTATAAAAATATTGATTTTTATAGATTTTTAATGGGATTTTTTAAAAATATGTAAATAATTAATAAATATTCAAAAATGCTATAAAACTTGATTTTATTGCATTTTTTGACGATTTAAGGCATTTTCAAGGATTTTCTGAAAAACTAGTTTTCTAGATAAAATATACCTATAAGTAAGCTTCCTAAAAGAAAATCATAAAATTTTGCTTACTTTTCCCATAAATTTCAATTGCAGTAGAAATTCTATTTAAAAGTGTGAAAATCTAAGTATTTTAGCTGAAAAATGAGTTTTCCAGAAAATCACTCAAACCGCTCTAAAACGTCGAAATATGCAATAAAATACGATTTTAGCACATTTTTCTGAGCTTTTTAATGTTTCATGTATATTTCGAAAATAATATGAAATATTCTTTAAAAATATTGATTTTTATAGATTTTTAATGGGATTTTTTAAAAATATGTAAATAATTAATAAATATTCAAAAATGCTATAAAACTTGATTTTATTGCATTTTTTGATGATTCAAGGCATTTTCACGCATTTTCTGAAAAACTATTTAAGTAAGCTTCCTAAAAGAAAATCATAAAATTTTGCTTACTTTTCCCATTAATTTCAATTGCAGTAGAAATTCTATTTAAAAGTGTGAAAATCTAAGAATTTTAGCTGAAAAAATGAGTTTTGCGAGAAAAGCACTCAAACCGCTCTAAAACGTCGAAATATGCAATAAAATACGATTTTAGCACATTTTTCTGAGATTTTTAATGTTTCATGTATATTTCGAAAATAATATGAAATATTCTATAAAAATATTGATTTTATAGATTTTAAAAGGGATTTTTTAAAATATGTAAATAATTAATAAATATTCAAAAATGCTATAAAACTTGATTTTATTGCATTTTTGACGATTTAAGGCATTTTCAAGTTTTCTGAAAACTAAGTTTTAGATAAAATATACCTATAAGTAAGTTCCCAAAAGAAAATCATAAAATTTTGCTTACTTTTCCCATAAATTTCAATTGCAGTAGAAATTCTATTTAAAAGTGTGAAAATCTAAGTATTTTAGCTGAAAAATGAGTTTTGCCAGAAAAGCACTCAAACCGCTCTAAAACGTCGAAATATGCAATAAAATACGATTTTAGCACATTTTTCTGAGCTTTTTAATGTTTCATGTATTTTTCGAAAATAATATGAAATATTCTTTAAAAATATTGATTTTTATAGATTTTTAATGGGATTTTTTAAAAATATGTAAATAATTAATAAATATTCAAAAATGCTATAAAACTTGATTTTATTGCATTTTTTGACGATTTAAGGCATTTTCAAGGATTTTCTGAAAAACTAGTTTTCTAGATAAAATATACCTATAAGTAAGCTTCCTAAAAGAAAATCATAAAATTTTGCTTACTTTTCCCATAAATTTCAATTGCAGTAGAAATTCTATTTAAAAGTGTGAAAATCTAAGTATTTTAGCTGAAAAATGAGTTTTGCCAGAAAAGCACTCAAACCGCTCTAAAACGTCGAAATATGCAATAAAATACGATTTTAGCACATTTTCTGAGCTTTTAATGTTTCATGTATTTCTCGAAAATAATATGAAATATTCTATAAAAATATTCATTTTATAGATTTTTAATGGGATTTTTAAAAATATGTAAATAATTATTAAATATTCAAAAATGCTATAAAACTTGATTTTATTGCATTTTTTGACGATTAAGGCATTTTCAAGGATTTTCTGAAAAACTATTTTTTTCATAAAATATACCTATAAGTAAGCTTCCTAAAGAAAATCATAAAATTTTGCTTACTTTTCCCATAAATTTCAATTGCAGTAGAAATTCTATTTAAAAGTGTGAAAATCTAAGTATTTTA